>VXBW01002700.1:0-202630 GCA_013400375.1 Thinocorus orbignyianus | reverse complement strand
GGGGGGGGGGGGGGGAAATAAAGGAGGGGACCCCGCCAGGCAGTTTGCTTGTTTGTTTTACATCTATCCTTTCACAAGTCCTCACTCTGGTGCTTCCTATGAATCACACACTAAATACTTACAGTGCAGCCCTTTATACAGAAAAGTTCTGTGGCAAGGAAGAACCAACTGCCTACCACCCACTTAAGCTATTTATAACTAATGAAAACTCGAGGCCTCCATATTAATTAATGTGTATCGAAGAGCATGTTAAATGGTGCCATAAGCTCCTGGTGAGAGAAAGGAGCTGGTTTGTTGACATGTCACTTAACACAGATACTAAGAAGATGCTTCTTATTTTCAGGTAATTAATCTCTGAGAAGAAAAGGAAAGCCTCTTACAACCTGAAGTGATTTATTATTGATCTTCTATCAAAGCATGCTCGAATGTACGTGGGGTTTTTTGTGATGTATACAAATTAACTTTCTAGAATGGCCAGGCACGATCTGAAAAAGAGAAGGAATGAATAGCACACAACGAGGAAAAAAATAAAGCTACCACACTAGTAATAAGTGAAATTTTGGCAAGTGGGAAGGAGCCTTTTAAACCTGTTCTAATTCCAGCCTTATTGCCCCAGCCCCGTGTCCTGCAGTATCTGTTCTGTGCTGGATGGAAGCAGATTGAGGTTGGGTTTACACCTGTCAGGGTTCACTTTGTCAAACACGCAGAAGGATGAAATTTAATTTGGATTTTCCCCCCTGCTTTTTCTTTTCCCCTTCCTCCCAGTCTTTAAGGTAAAGGCCAAGAAAAGCATTAAAAGAGAGCTTTTTTTAAAGTTCACACCATGTGGCTGTTAGCCGGGTGTTGTCTTACCAGCGATGTCCCAGAGACAAACCAACAAATACAAGCAGAAGTAAGAGGTTCTCAGCCGTCAGCTGGACCCTCAGCAGCTCACAAGGCTGCCATGGGACCTGGGAGAGCTTGGCCAGCCCTGCTGCCTCGAGGTCACGGCAGAAAGAGGATCTCTCTCTCTCTCTCTAAGCAAGAGGGAAGATAAATAGGATTTGGTTGGGAAGGGAGAAAGCGAGAAGAGAGCCTGAAAGGTATTTGTAATACAGCCCGGGAGGTAAAGCTTTCTGGAAACTCAAGAGTGATCCAAACCTGGAATAAAAATAGAAGTTGGGAGATCCTCGGCTCACGTTTCCCAGGGGGAAATCGAGCCGAGGGATGGAGGAGCAGGAGGATAGTGCAGAGGGAGGCAGCGAGACAGGAACATAGGTCCTGGTTTCTGCAAAACCAGCTCCCGTTTCCTCCCTGTCCCAGTGCTTCCAGCAGGAATGCCTGCCCTGGTGTGAACACCTTGCAAAATCCCAACTCTATTTCCATTGCATCTTTCCTTTGATCCCAGCTTCCCAGCAGGTTCTGGACACAAGTCCTTCTCATGAGCAGCCTGAGGACTGGAAGATGAGCGTGCAGGTTTGCAGAAAGGAGAGCAGATCTACCTGGAACTGAAGGATGTACCTCTTAAACTATCATTAAATTAGGAATAAATTAAACTGCATGGCACAGTGTAAACACAGCCCTTGTGCCTTTTAGGGTGAGCAATCAGGGAAAGTCATATGGCCAGGCACTGCCCAGTGGGGGACATCAAGTAAAGCCTTCATCAAAACTTTACGATATGCCTTGAAATCACATAACTACCTATAAAACTGATAATATAGTTGAAGACTATATGAATTATTCCTACAGGCTGTAATTCCCACACATGAAAAGCCTGATGACAAGAGTGTGCTTCTTCTGAAGCGCTACCAGTCGCCTCCTCTAACTCGAACCGCCGTGGCTTTTGGCAGAGATGCATCCGCAGGAGGGCTGTAGCTGGGAATGGGATAAAATTGGGCAAGAAAAGACGACAAGAGCCTGTGCCAGCAGAAGGTATGGTATGTGGTCCTCATGAGAGCCGCGCATTGGCCGTGTTGACACACGTGCTTCCCATGCACGGAGGATCTAACAAGTCAAGGCAACGTATAGTCAGCGTATAGCTGAAGTTTTCAAATACCAGATGTCACATTACATCATTTCATAGTGAGTAATGTTCTCTTGTGTTATGCAATGTTATGAGCAGTAGTCTGTTATTTCAAAAGTTGCCAAGAGAAAAAGCTCTGAATTTTTAGAGGTTTTGCATTTTCGCTTTGTTTTTATAGTTGTTATTTTTGTAACCGGATTGGGTTCCCTTTTTATTTACCTACAATGTAGTAGGATACTTCCCCTCAAGAGTGGATGGAAGTGCTTCCAAAACTGCAGGCATGAAAAGCAAGTCAAATTTTTATTGGGTACTAAGCAAGTGGTAAATAACAGCCTTGAAAAGCGGTTGATGGGAAGAGCAGCGCCAATATTTTTTACTCACAGAGTTACACTCTCTGCTCATGGATGGGTTTGCTCTAGAAGAGGTTTTCACACACACATACAGTATTTCACGTTCCTGCACTAATAACAAACCAGTCTCTGTAAGTGGTCAACCTCTTGGCTGGTTGGGAACGATGGGGTAAGTCACCAGATGAGTTCAGTTGATGTTACTGGATGTGCCTCAGGCACAAAAAGTGGGTTCATCTTCCCAAACTGTGGGCATCTACACTGGAAAAGTCTCCACTTGAGCCTTCTCCTGGTCTCCTTTCAGAGTCCACAGAGACAAGCAGGCACTTCAGATTGATTCTTGACTTGACTTACATTACCTGCCTTATGGACAGACAGCAGAATGAACCCTACCCAATACTATAATGGGAACAAACTCTTGGATAGGCTTTGGCGTGCAAATGGACACGAGGCAGCCGAGGACCTTTCCATTGATTCCAACAGGAAGTTGAACTTGCCTGTTTTACCCCAAATCTCCAAGTTACTTTGACAAACAGTTTCGTATAAAACAGTTGCAATTGCAGGGAGGTCTGGACTCACGGATACAAGGCCTCAGATTTGCAGGTTTTGCTCCAGTTGTAGTGAAATCTCTGAGGTTTCCAGTGAGCAAAATATGGTATGAAAATGTGTGGAGCCTCTCCCTCCTCTGGGAAAGGACTCAGGAAACAGCTAAATCCACACACCCGCGGGCTCCTCCGGGTTTCAGAGCATTGCAGCATCTGCCCGTGCCCAATATTTCCAAGACGTGGGTTCTGAGGAATGAATAATTCAAATTGCTCCATCTATCTGCTGAATGCACTCTTTTAAATAAAGGGATGTGTGTGTAGTAATGAGGGGGGGGGCGAGGGAGGGAGGGCAGGAACCTTGGTTTCCTTTTTGCTTTTAAGGTCAGAGATTGAATCATGTGCGAACTGCTGCTGCAAGCTCTGCCTTTTAAACATGCCCAGAATTATGACCTTTCAATTGTAGTCTAAATACCGGGTTCAGTTATAGGATCATCTCAGTGGCCTGTGCATGATTTACCAAGTCACGTGTCGGTGAGTAGTAAAAGGGATTTACAGCAGATTGTAGGTCACAGGGGTTAGAGCACGCTGGAAATATTGAAAACAGAAGTAAATTTAGCATAAATGAATGTACTAGATATTGAGTGGGTGCCAAAGCATGTATGGGATTTAAGCCATTGTTTTCTATGGTGCTGAGCCAAAGTACAATGTATAATGGTCCTAGATGGGTGGATTTATGAGTGAACGATTAAAAAAAATACTAATCAAAGCTATTAAAAAGGAGGAAGAATCTGAACGCCATCGCTCCAACAAACATTAAAATTAATCTAAATCTAGATCTCAAAGGCAAAGAGACATCTTTCAATGGGTAAATTTATACGCTTCAGAGAATTTCCACAGCGCTGCTTACACTTTTTCTAATCAGAAAAATCCAAACATCTCTCTCCCTTCTACATACTTGGGCAGCACTTAGCATTTTAATGTCATCCTGCAAAATCAGCAGTTTATTCAGTTCTTTGCAAAACATAACTGCCCAGAACACACGTTGGGTCCAGCCCTGAAATGTTTTAGTAGTAAAAAGATAGCTTAATTATGTGATTCTGATAAGAAAGCAACAGCGAGCGTCTGACTTGTTCTTTACGTCATCCGATTCCCCTCCCTTACCCCTTTTGATGAAACAGTTAAAAAAGCAACAAGAGCAGGGCCAAAAAGATAAAACAAAACCTTAACTAATGTGGTATCTTGTGTATTTTCTAAATTCCTTGCTGTCAGCAGTAAGAGAAGAAAAGCCTCTGAGGCACAGAACCTTCAGACCCCAGAATACCTGCAGGCGTAGGAGATAACAAGCCGCGATGTCTTACAATAACTTTCTCTCTGCCTCTTTTCTGTCTCAATTCTGCTGTGAGAGAACTTTGACTTTCAGGTTTTTTACAGTTTTTCCAGTGGCAGGTTCCCATTCCCTTCTTTTTTAGCTGGTTCTGCCTGGAGACCAAGCCACGGGTCTCACTTTTCCAGCCTCCCCTCCCCTTTCCTCTTGCCCCCAGCTTTAGTTTTAGGGCAGCACGGAGCTGCTGCTGGGAGAGCTTTCTCACGTGTGCTATTTCAGTCGGATGCGTCCATCCTTCTGATGCTTTCCTTGTTTTTAAATATCCAACCTTCCTGTCCTTCGCAACACTGCCCTTCCTCTCCCTCTTTCCTGGTTTTGTTTGATGACACTCGTCTCTCGTGTCTTCCAGAGACACAGCAGCTTTAACACTGCTTTTGCTGGGCATTCACACCCTCCATCCAGTAAGCAGAAGGAAATTAGGAAAATATGACTTTCGATGGCACCCAAGGACATTTTGGGAACAAGTGGTGCCCTCCTGCCCTCAGGCCTCCTAAACTTCAGCACTTTGCAAGGGTACAAGTGCATTGCCCCATCCCTGGAGGGGTTCAAGACCAGGCTGGATGGGGCTTGGAGCAACCTGGTCTGGTGGGAGGTGTCCCTGGGGTTGGAACTCAATGTTCTTTAAAGTCCCTTCCAACTCTAACCATTCTATGATGTGTAGTTTTTTCCCAGTCACAGAAAAGCTGATGAGAATCCTTTAGAAACATCTCTCATTTGGCTTTTGCAAACTGGAATAAGCTGCAGTGGTAAAACCACTCTCACACTGGTTCAAGTAAAGGGGAGAAGGTTGGGAGAATACAGCCCTTTGGTGATATCAACATCATTTAAAATGACAGAAATATAAACCTAGCTGGGATTTTAGGGGCTGTTTTTGAAAATCCTACCCCATATGCTAGCTCAACTCTTTCAGAAAAGCAAAAGGAGTTTGCTTAAGTTCCAGGAAGAATAATTTTAACTGTAAAGAAAGTGCTACCAGGAGGATGTGAGCCAAGTATGGTAACATCAGCCCCCAGCTTTGCCAAGTTAATAACCCCCCGGCTGTCAGCTGGAGGGGGGAGTAGGTGGTAGGTGGTGCTGCTTCCCCAGCAGAAGAGGCATCCAGGCAGAGACAACGCAAACTGCTCTTTTATAACAGGACTCAGAGCTGCTTTACATCCCTCAGACAACCCAGGCAGAGCAAAACTTCTGCACAGGCAGAGCAGCACAGGAAATAAGTGCCTTTTGGGTCTGGCTTTAAATATCCATTAACAGCAGCATCCACCTTACCGCCCCGATCAAGGGATAAATTGCGGGTGGGAAGGTGTTGGGATGTGCACACCCGGTACCTGCCTCCACACAGGGCTCCCCACGGCTCCTGGGAATGCTGGCTGCAGGGGAAACCTGTCTTGCCTTTTGTGTGTGTCAGAGCAAGGCTACTCACATGTCTCTGTGCCATCTGCCCACGAAAGATGCTGTAAGAGCAGCTTCATTTTTCATAGGAAGACATGAAAATTGGTCCAAAAGACCCTTTGAGTGAATAAGTTCACGTCGGGCAGATTCTGCTCCCTGAAGGGGATGCATCGAAAGGATGTTTGGGATGTCTCAGGGCTTGGGACACCCCTGCACGGTTCACTTGAGCAGAATTCACTTGAACGTTGAAGCCATCAGGCAGTTATCATGCGGATGTTGGATGCCCTAAACCCCAACCATCTCACCCGGTAAGAATATCCCTAGTTCTGGGGTATCTGTATTAGGTGGCCATCTGAAAGGACTCAGAATCTCTTTTCAGGAAGCTGGTGAACCCACTATTTGCAAAATGCTTTCATGGACTTCATCCTTCCAGTACCTGAAGAGAGCTCCAGGAGATCTGGAGAGAAATTCATGGTCAGATAGTCTCGTGACAGCACAAGGGGTAACGGTTTTAAATTGGAAAAGGGGAGATTTAGATGAGATATTAGGAGGAATTTCTTTGGTGTGAGGGTGGCGAGACCCTGGAACAGGTTGCCCTGAGAAGCTGTGGCTGCCCCATCCCTGGAGGAGTTCAAGGCCAGGCTGGATGGGGCTTGGAGCACCCTGGTGTGGTGGGAGGTGTCCCTGCCCAGGGCAGGGGGGTTGTAACTGGATGATCTTTGAAGTCCCTTCCAACTCTAACTATTCTATGATTCTATGATCGAGGCTGGCAGGGAAAGGGGGAGCAGGAGGTTTTTGACCTATTTTATGTGGTTTCCCCCCAGACAGCTCTGGGGCTGAGGGATACAGGGCATCCTTTGGACATGCGTGGGAAGAGCTGATCAGACCTTCCTGGAGGTTTGCAGCTGTTAAAAGCAGTAAACACCAGAAGTCAGCACACCACCAGAGCAGGCTGAAAAGTAAATACAGGAAGCTGGCTAAAAACTGAAACAACAACAACAACCCCTCCCCCCAGTAAAAAAAAATAAAATAATAATTTCTTTTTTTCTTTTTTTTTAAATCCCTACAACTTGAACGGAGTCAAGTTTGGAATAACACACAAAGAAGAACACAGAGCCTGCCTCTGCTCTAGTAGGTTTTCTAAATTATATATTTTTTTAAAAAAGCAAGGGCTATAGAAAAGGAAGGAACAATGGAGCGGACCTACGTGTTTGTTTTAAGCCCCAGAAGCTCCTGCCATGGTTGGATGTTGGAGGAGCAGGAGCTTGTGCTGGGGTTGCTGGTGATTTCCCCTTTGTCTATTCAAGGTAAGCTGCAACAATAACTTCCTGCTCCCCCTCCTGTGAAAATACCCTCTGTTTGTGGGTATGAAAATAGCTCCGTGTCCCACAGCGCTCCAGCCTCCAGAACACTTCATCCCTGGGCACGGAGCTACTCGCGAGCCGAGGGGAACCTTTGGGGGACAGCTAATAAATCAACTGCCAAATGCCAGATGCCCCCAAGCTATATCTATCTGGCAATTTGAAGCATGAAGAGCTTAAAAGTCATAGGCCAAATTCTGAAGGATCTTTGACAAATAAAGAGAAAACGCAAGGAATTATTAAGTAAGGGGAAAAAAAACCTGTTGGAGCAGCAGTGTTATTTGTAAATTAATCTCAGGAGAGTGAGTCAGATGCAGTCATTCTGCTACAAATTTGTTTTTGGAAATTCACCTTTAGGAACTCAGTTCCCTTCCTGTAGAAGGTTGTGAGTCTTCAGGATGATGTTTTTCACCAATTCAATACCGTGTAAACAAACAATGACGAGAACTTAGAGCTAAGGATCAAAAGTACTCTGGAATACGTGAGAAAAACCGGTGGAATAAGACTTCAGATTTCATAAAGAAAGTTTAAATGTTGATGGGAGATTGTCATGAAAAAGAGGAAGGAGCACCACAACTGAGTTTGGTTGAAACTCATCTCTACTCTAAGAAATTTTTCACTTCAGAAAAGTTTCAAGCTTTGTTTTGATATTATTAAAACTCTGTAAAAAACAAACAAACAAACACCAATTCACAAATAAATAATCACTCCAGTCTGACAGAAGACTTTTTGCTTTGGGTCAAACTGTTTCTGCTCCAGAAGGAATATTGCTGGTCTTTCTGTGTTGCTGGAAACAGAAATAAAATTAGGTTTGCATGGCACAAGGTGAAGAGTTTTCCCTTGTTCTTTCCACTTTCCCAGGCCTACCAGGCAAACCAAACACTGAGATATTTGTACAACCCCTCTAAGGATGCCTGTCGGGATTTTCAGGAGCACCTAAGGATCTCTCTGCATCCTTAAGCATTTAAACAGTCTTAAAAATAGCCCTAACAATGCCATGAGGCTTTCTCTAAACCAACGTGCTTCTTGACCTAGGATATTGTCAGCTAATCCAGCTGAGGAAGAATTGAGGTTTCCTACTTCTTACCCGACACCGTTTCCAAAAGACCTAAGCAAATAATACACGTATAGACCACCCCTCAAAAATATTCCCCACTACAGCTTTCTGCAGGGAAATTAGCTTTTATTTGACAGTTGCAGGAACACAAGGTTTTGTGGAGTTTTATGTCTGTTTTATGAGTCATGACTGTCATGTGCCACGACGGCAAGCGCTGCTGATCTACAGCCTAATAAAACTGCAGCTCCTCACCCAGGTGCAGGGAGGGATGCAGAGCACGTGCCCCGTGTGTGCCCTGTCACTCCTCTGACTCCACAAACCCAGTCAAAGAAAGCAACCAGCAGCAACCAGCAGCCAAACGGAGCATTATTATTTGCTGAGTGCCCAGGCTTTGCTAGAGATGCCGGCCAGCAAGGCGATGGGAAAGATTAGCTCAGCCACAATTCTCTTTCCCTTTGAGAATATTTTTCCACCTGCTTCCTAACCCCCCTGGTTTTTTCTATAACCACCTTCACACAGGGCTCATGTTCTCAAAACGGTTAAGGAAAAAAATCTTTCGCCCTCCTTCAACCCCTATTTTAGGAACCTCTATTTTTCCTCTTTCCTGGGTCATTCTTAAGAGCATCACCAGACGCAGAAGGATCCGCTAAGCCTGTGAGCAGACAGGGCTGCGAGTCGCCACGGAAGGGGCACTCCAAGGTGAAGTGAGTAATGAAGACTCCTGCAAAGAAGGTGACATGTGTAAGCTACGCCATCGCCACGAGCCAGATCCTTACGTGGCACCAGCCCTGCTGTCACACTGGGGCAGCACAGGCACCTTCCTGCCAGATTTATCGGGATGCTTTCTCGGTGCACCACGGGTCACATTGCCTTCACGATACAGTAGGAGCAGGGAGAGAGAAGTAGTAATTTTGGTTTTGTCTTTTCTTTTCTTTGAGCTAGTTATCTTCTTTTCAACGATGACTGCTCTGAGAAAGCCCTAGATTGCAGCATAAACTTTACTCTGTGGCACAATGCGTAGACTGTCCCTTCATTGTGTAAGTACCTTCCCCCCTAATCCTCAATCTTGTCAATATGTATTTACCCTTAATAACTTGGATCTGGGTCATCACTTTGTCTTCCATTTGTTTCAGCGTGTCCTAAGCTGCGGCTCTATTTCTGTCCAAGCTCAATGCTCGGTATTCCCCCTAAGACCTGGGCAGTTTCCAACTTCTGTCTCACAAAATAAAACAAGCTATAAACAAAGACTCGCTCCAGCCAGGCACTGTATTGTGGGCACAAAGGCTTGACGGTATCTGAAATTTCCCACCCTTGAAAGTATGTCAAAGGTATTTTCACAGCTTCTGCCCTCTGTCATTTCTCCAAAACATCTCAAGTCATTTTCCTTTAGGAGAACAAGGAAGAAAAAAATACACACACACACACAAAAAACCCCTCCAACCCCATAATGCACGCGTCAACAGGTGAGGTCTAAAAATTTCATTGGGAAAAAAAAAAGGGGGAAGCAGTAACAGCTGCACGCGTGTTTGGAGGAAATTAGAGGGGCACTTTCCATCTGGCATGTGCTCCACAGGCAAAAGAGCTTTTATAAGACTTGGAACTCAAAGACCACTTATATTTTGGGGAGCAGACTATTCTTGTACTGCTCATTTTAGGCAGCACAGCAACAGCTACCATTCAAAATACCCCACCATCCCGCCCCAGGAGAGTTCACGCTGTGGCTAAAAAAAGCCCAGCTCTGCGGGGGAAGATGGACATGGCCAAGGTGAGGACGTCTTGTTTTTGTTTCAGCCAAAACCTGCTGTGAAATCAAAGAATGATTTAGGTTGGATGGGACCTTAACGATCATCTAGTTCTGCCTCCTCCACCGTGGGCAGGGACACCTCCCACTAGACCAGATTGCTCAAAGCCCTGTCCAACCTCCTGGACTTGACTCTTCTGTCTCTGAGCTTACGTGTTTTCCCCACTGATTTTAGATCTGACACCAAGGAAGGAATCTCCACTTTCAGCCTTTTCAACCGCTGAAGAAGGAACCTACAAAAACGAATGCAGATAAATGCTTCCCTTCACCTCAGCTGCACCCAGTGCTGCATCAACTGGTACCTGAGAGCAGACAATGAGCAAATGGGGTTTGCTTTTCTTCTCTTACTGGGCTTCCCTGGGAAATATTTATTCCTCTGCCATGGAAATTTTCTCAGACTTTGGTAAAGCACCTTGCCTGTGACCAAACGAAGCCAAGACTTCAGAAGAGGTGGGTGCCTGTGAAGGGAGAGGGCAGAGGAGCAACCTGGGATCTGAGGTTGAAAATAGAACGGTCCATAGGTCCTTCCTCTACCATGCTTTTGCATCCCACATAAGGGCCACAACCACAGCAGACTGTGGGCTTGTCCTCTTTCTGGTTTTAAGGAGAAATTCCATCCTGGAAGTTTTTATGAAACGATGTTTCCCCCAGACTGGTACCTTGCTACGGAAAGGTTTGTTTCAAGAATTCTGATTTATCTCACACAACCTAAGAGGTGACACACAGAGGAAACCCTAATATTAGACACCTGTATTAGCCCAGGCTCTCTTGGCCTTGGCCAGTGCCCTGCTAAACCCTGCATTAATAAAGAACCAAACGCACGACTCCTGCTCCAAGTAGTTTACTCTGTATAAATAAGGAGACTGACAGTTGCAAAAGCATGAGGGAGCGTTTGGTGCTTTCAGCTGTCAGCTCTGATTTGACTCATGGGCTCTCGCAGTCACTGGGTTTTGCACAATAGCGCTCAAATTTAAACTTGACATCATCAGCTGGCTCCGTGTCAGGGGACCACCGAGATGCTCCTGGGTTTGGTGGTGTGTCATCAGACCTCAGAACAAATCGCATCTCCTCACTCAAGCCCTGACCCAGCAGGACATTTAAATGTATTTTTAACTTTACTCAAGGCAAATCCATGAAGCCGAAGGCATTATGCTTATCTGGCCACGTTGCTATCTCTGCAGGGTGCTTTTTGGGGACCCAGCACATCACCGTGGCTCAAGTTTTCCACAGGCCATAAACACGGGTGCGTGCCCGGCTGAAGGTCAGAAACACGTTGGTCTTTTGGGGTCTCTGCAGTAACGTGCAACCACCTATATTCATGCTAAAGCAGATTGCTTCCCCTCCCCAATAAATTTTAGGCAAGCAAGCAATTAAAATTGGATTTTTACTTTTTTTTTTCATTATTTTTATTAACTGAAATGCAGTCATATTTCATTTTAACCTGAAATTGTGATTATCAGTTCAGTTTGACGCACCAGCAATCCTTTCCCTGGAAGTCAGAGCGCAGAGCAGCACCACTTTTCCTGCTCAGTGTCTCTTCTCCCCATTCCTACCACTGCTTTTACTTTTCAGAGTGTTTCTCTTTCCTATGTCCTCCAAAAGGCAAAGGTGCCTTATGGAGCTTGAACCTGTTGAGTTAATTGCACAGAGGTCAGCTCTGCTGCCTCCAAGCTAGGTGAAGAGCTGTAAGCCCGTAGGCAATTCAGCACAAGGCAAGGAAAGATAACAGCACACCGCCTGGAATAGCAGGAGCACAGCATGAAGATCAGAGGGGTCAAAAGAGACTCCACAGAAGAGGAATAAAAGCTCTGGCAAGATTGCCTATTTTAAAAATATAAGCAAAACCAGAGTTGTTTCTCAACATCCAAGCTGGAAACAAGCTGATCGGCCTCCAGGACTTCCACTCTTCCCCCACCAAAGGGGAAGATAAAGCAGCTAATGGAACCTGCAATGTTGGGATATTTGCTGGTTAAAGTGCCCTTCAGGGAACCCACCCCCAGCCAGAGCACAGGGCAGAGGGATGCTCCTTGTAGGTTTGGTGGCTGTTGCTCCGGCCACCGCTGCTTCCATCGGTCATTCCGACAGGAACAAAAATGGATGCGAAAGTTGGGGGGAAGAGGGAGGGGAGACAACACCTTTTCTAACCTACTGAATTTCCTAGCAAGGAGGTACAAATGGGGCAGGTGGGAATTGTGTGATGTTTGAGTTTTGTTTGGTTGCCCCACTTTGATTTTAAAATCCCCAGGTAGGAGCGAGGACCGTTTCGGCGGGGTCTGGAGAGGCAAACGTGTCAGCAAACGTAAGGGGTTACTGTGTGCGTGTTATAAACGCACGCGTGTGTCTCAGTGGCCTTATTCCTGAAAACAACTTCCCAGTGTTTTTCTTTTCACGCTTTTTAATGTAAATGTTGAAAGTTCAGAGAACACTAATAAAATATGAATGATGAACATTCCTCACTCCCTGGTTTAAAGAACGGCCCAAGTCACGAGTAACATAAAACCACAGATTTTTCCCAGGAGTAACAGTAGAAACTTCATTACTTGAATCATTTGTAATCAGACTAGACAAAGCAGAGGAGATTGTACTCTAGGGTACAATCCTGAATCACTTCCCTCCCACCCCGAGAACTTTTCCCCAGCTGCTGGCATGTGTCTTTACTTACAGATTGCTTGCCAAGACAGGTCCTTTGCTTTCCTAAACATACCATTACTAATGAACAAACTTCCAAATCACTGAAAGCTTCCAAAATATCACATCTACTTTTGTCTGAGTATTCCTGTGTGTTCAAGACTGCTGGACTAAATGTGCCTTCAATCTCTGAAATTTATTAGCAGTATGTGCTCCTCTGATTTTTCTCGCTAATCAGCTCATAGAAGTCAATTAGCAGCACAGGTAGAAAAGTGAAAAGACCTGATCTTGTTTCATGGACATCAACGCTCAAAATCTCTATGACCCCAAAAAGCTTCTGTTTTCCCTGATTGACATGGCAGACAGTAAGCAGGGTTGTGATTTCTGGCCTGTGTGCTTTAGTGTGGCTGAAATGAACTCCACAAAGACAGATTTTCCTGATATCTCCTTGAGAGCCTTTGCAGAAATGCAATCCTGCAGCCTTTGCTGCATGAGCCACGCTGACAATGAAAATTCAGTGTAGCCTGAGGAGCGCGAGTCCAAAAACTCAAGAAAATGTAGAATCCAGACCAGATCCAAGGGCAGGGAACCCTCCAAGCCCCAGCACTGGTCAGCCTGGCACACTGAGACCCAGCAAGCCTCCACGCTGGTTTTGTGGTGGATTAGGAGCTGCTTCTCTAAATATAGAGCTCTTCCTCTTTGGAAGACAGCAGCGGTTGCTGGTCTGGCCTGTGGTGGTCCTGGCACCTTCAGTTTAGGAGCCCCATAAAACGTGGCTAATGAAACTAAAGTCCTCAGAGACAAATACCAGCCAAACCATAAACTGGCCTGGCTCTTTGGTGACAGCTCTCCAAGTGCTGTAGCCCCTTAATCCCATAGCTGGCAGTGAACATATTTCATCTCGAGCCACGTTGAGCACGCTCATACTTTCACGTGTGCTAATATAATATTTAAAAAAGGGCTGGTATCAGATAGCTGATGTAAGTCTCTGAGCTCTGTCTGCACACAGTTCAACCTTCAGCCAAGCTCCTTCTGGTCCTCTGCTGGTGGGTGGCTGCTCTGGGCACCCCAGCAGGTGTTCCCCACAGCTTTGGCCAGCTCCAGGCGTGCGATTCAAACCGCTTTGAAATCAACAGTCTTTGTTCCGTTTGGAGGAATGCGCTAATACAATAAAGCCTTAACAATTAGGAATGGCATCGAGTCCCCATGAATCACTTTTCACACTGTTTTTGCATCCTCTGCGTATGTTTGTCTTTCTTCCCAAGGCTATTCCCAAGCTATCGCTTTCCCCTGGAGTCCTATTAGCGTCTATTCTTTGTATTTACTAACAGGAAGCGTCACACTTCTGTCCTCACCAGCTTCACTCACAGGCCCTCTTAATTATTAGTATCTTTTTTTTTTCTTTTTTTTTTTCAAGCTTATTTGGCAAAATCTATGTTCCTCTATTCTTCCTGGCTAGCAGGTTGTTTCTTTCTTCCTCAAGGTGCAATCCGGTTTCCTTTCGTTGTTAAATTCCCTAATACTGATACTTTCCTGGATGTTGTGGGAAAGAGTCCTGCTTGACAACCAACCTCTTTTCATTTCCATCCTGATTAGCAAGCACATAATAAGTGGAAGCATAATTTACGGTCTGATTTAAGCCACCTCATTCACATTTGGAAGGAAATCTAGGATGACTAAATCTTGAAAGGGAAGGCAGGAT
The DNA here is from genome assembly GCA_013400375.1 of Thinocorus orbignyianus. Lineage (NCBI taxonomy): Eukaryota > Metazoa > Chordata > Aves > Ciconiiformes > Thinocoridae > Thinocorus > Thinocorus orbignyianus. The sequence goes on along the minus strand of VXBW01002700.1, from coordinate 188,414 downwards.
AAGCAGAATTAAGAAACTGTCAGGGATCGGAATTGCATTAAATGTTCCTGTTTCATTGTCATAGACTTTTGGTCTCTTGCATTAGCACCAGATGATACTAGAGAAGGCTTTAATCTGAATACATGAAACCCAGAAAATAAAATTGAAAGTCTGACCATGAAGAGAAAGCTCAGGGTTCGGCATCCTGCATTTTACCGTCACTTGAGGTGACCAATATATTCCTTCATTAATTTCTTGGCACTGTTCCTCTGTTGACAGCTATCCTTTTTCTGAGGCATTGCTTTAATAAGTTCTTTTAGAGCATCAAAAAAACACCACAACAAACAAACCCAACCAAATAAAACAAATCTCAAACCCAACAACTATAAAGATGTATGTCTAGATAGCATTATTTAAATTTGTAAGAGACTTTTCCTGTCTGCTGGATGCTCAGAAGAATCAAACAAACAAACAAACAACAAACCCAACCAAACAAAAAAATCCCAAGCCCAACAACTATGAAGACATACATCTAGACAATGTTATTTAAATTCTTAAGAGACTCTTCCTGTCTGCTGGATGCTCAGAACCCACACTCTCCTTTACAAGGGCAGCTCAAGGTGTTTGGCAGATTCAGCAGAGAATCTTTTTCACCCCTTCAAATTTCAAGCCTTGGGGATACTCCCTCATCTCATCTCATCTCTTACTCCCCAAGATGGGCTTTTCCGCTCCTTTCCCTTTAGACTTCAAATTCAAACAGTCAAAGCCAGAGCACCCTTTAGGTCTTCTTCATAGAAGCTGATCATCAGTCAAACACCTTTAACATTATTGAAGCACCGCTTTTAAGATGGTGGGTATTTTTTTTCCCCTCACTGCAAAACGTTAAAGCAGAAAATCTCTCCTTCCTGATCTTCCCAAATCAACACAGTGACAGGAAAGAACCACTGCTCTCCAGCCCTTAAAAATTAACTTGGCAGTTCGTGTTCATCTTTTGGCTGTGCAACCTGCAGAGAGGTCAGGATTGGATTTGATCACCGGTGTAACTGCCAGCAGGGAGACCAAATCTCCTTCTAACCTATTTCTGAAACTGAAATATAAGTCACTATTAACGTGTCATCCTGCCCTTTTTCTAGCTGCAGCTCACCTATCCGTGCATCTCTGAAAATATCAAGCAGTTCCACCAATGACATTTATCTACTTTAGCCTAAAATGTACGCGGTGTTGAAATTTTTTGTCTGCAGATGAATATTGCATCCAATAAAACTCCACGTTACACTGTCACGTGCCCTGGGTGCAGAGTGAACAGGACCTCTCATCAGCCTGGTCTCACCCTGGTCTGCACAGAGGTTCAGCTGTCTGGGAGCACCAGGAACCAGCCAGCCACAACTTCTCCATGGCAGATGATCTCAGGAAAGTCTGTGGCACTACCTTAAGTTCCCTTGCCCCCTTCCTCAGCACCCTCTCTGATCCTGAACAACACTTTTTTTGTGACTTTCCTCCTGGGTTTCAGCCACACCAACCCTTATCTTTTCAAAATCAAAGTTCCTGGATGCCTCCATGAAACAATAATGCACGAAAGTGTCAGCAAAGCATCACGGGGGGGGGAAACCCACCCCACCACCTCTCTGACAACTAGATTTTATTGGTTAGTGCCATGAGCTAAGCCAAAGGACAGAATGTGTCAGAGGACAGATCACAAGGAAGGAATGTTCAAAGGAAAGCTTGGAGAAGGGAAAAATGCAAACCCCGCACAAATTGCGTGCGTGCCCCAGCAAGCAGCGCCGCGCAACTGTCTGCAGGCTGAACTGGGAACTCATCTCGGGCACAACTCAAGGCTCTCCAAAGTCTCCTAAATTAATCCTGGCCTCAGCTAAGCCTGGTTCTTTTAAACTGAGTGCAACTGGATGTCCTAATTGCTCTTTCAATTAAAAGTGGAATGGAATAGTCTTTGTTTTGCTTGATGCATTCCAAAGGAATTCCAATTTTAGAGTAAAATATAGATAGTAACGTTTTGTACTTTTTCCTGTGTCTCAAAAACAGAAGAGCTATAATGATAACTTTCACAGAGCTACACAATCCCTAGTTAAGCTTAGCTATTGTGCCCTATTGTACCAATGCCCTAGACGGTCTCCAGTAGTAGAGCAAAGAGTCCCTGTGCCCCCAAAAGGAGGAAGGTTCATCAGAATCCTGAATGGTCCTAAACCTCCAAAACCCTTCTCTTTTGAAGCCAGTTTCTTAGCAGGTGTAACGTGACAAAATATCCTTATGCATAAAAATATACCCAGGGAAGTAAAACGCAGAAAAATCTGACCTCTGACAGAACTGTTATAAATAGGATATTTGAGAAGTTTTCCATACAGCATCAGCTGCCCTTCAACCCTTGAACTGCAAACATTTTCCATCCGTCGCTCTGGCTAACTGCTGTGTGCCCGTGTGCACGCACACGTGTATAGATGCACATGCATACACAGGTATTTCCATGCCTTGGGAATGTGGAGTAAATATAATTCAATGCTGCTTTAATAAAGTGCTTTATTAATACCCTTACCCTGCTCGTGTCTTGGACACAGGACAGCCCTGCAGTAGATGGGTCCAGGGAAGCTACACCACGCCCCATCAGAGAGCCTTGGGCTTGAAGAACAATTTTATGCAAGACCAGTAAGTGTCAGATCCACACAACAGAAGGAATGAGCACAAGTTTTGGGTGCTGGCTTGGTTCCTTGACCTGGCCATGAAGTGGGTTTCAGGCTCTTGGATTCAACAGCGGTTGAGCAGGTGCCTGAGAACTACTGTGAGCGTTCAGTCGTGAGCACCAGATGAGGACCGTGGTGGCAGCACAGCAGAGGTGTGCCCAAAAATGAGAACACACATCCCAGAACTCAGAGGAACATGCCCATGAGTGCTGAGAAGCTCCTGCCACTTCCCAAAGCCCATTTAGACCCTTTTGTACCTGTAAAATTCAGAATCAAAGCCCAGCCTCCTGCATGCATTTCCCAGAGCTCTTCTCACAAATTGCCACGTGCTGCACCCTCCTCTCCTGCCCCAGGGACATGTCGAAGAGAATGTCACATCCAAGACACAGGGACACCCTAAAACACCTTTTAATCTGCCTTTGATACAGCCAAGATAGATAGAAGTACCCTGGAAGGGTGGCAGATAAGTGAGTGCTGGAGGGATGGGCAGGGGCTGGAGGGCTCTGGTTGCCTGGGTGGAGGTGTGAGCAGGTGAGCACTATTTATCCAGGTGGGGATAGACCAGAACAACAGAATGAAATCATAAAAGAGCTGATTTGCTGTGCCTCGGCAACTGGAAATGAGCTCTCCCTTGCCCCTACCCGTTTGTGGGTTGCACAGGTGTTTGTTAAAGGTACGTGTTAAATTAGTGGCTATTTATTACTCATAAGTAAAGTAATCGCCAAGTGCTGGGCAAATACGAGCAATACGTCTCCTTGAAGTGTTGCAAGAGTCTTTTGTTCTAATTCTGGGCTCTTCTGATCAATTTATACCAAGGAAATTTATCACAACTGAACCTGAGGCTGCATGCAACGCCTTTAGGAAATTTCATCCCTTTCTACAAGTCATCTCCAATGAACTTGGCCGGAGAACAACCTGGCATCATTTCTCAAGGGCAATAAAAAAGGAAAACTGAAAAACTCTTCATTAAGCAAGTGTTGAACGAATCAACTTAGTAGAGATATTAGGATTTTTGGCAGATGAAGCCAGAGAGTTCTTAACTGTGTTTGTGCTGCCTTGCGCTTTACAGATATTAGTAGAGTCTCTGCCTTGGCAGAAATGTGAAATCTGGCTGGTTTCACCATTTTTTTGCACCCCTTCTGACATAAAACTCAACCTGGAATTCTTGCCAGACCCGCATGAAAGCTCATGTCACAGCTTTGACTTCATTCTATAATTAGCTATGTTTGGGCAAAGCCAAATTTTAAGCCTAAACACAAGTAAGGAGAAGAGGTGAGGAAAGAAAACATTTTAAAATTTGGAATTACACATTAAGTCCCTCACGTGCTCCTCTGGGTAACTTCAGTCTGCTTTTAAATGCCAATCCCGGAGCTGAAAGGTGAACTAAAGGACTATCTATACCACTGATTTTCACCTTAACTAGATGATTTCCCCTTTATCTGGCTGGTCATTACTTATAGTAACTATTTATGTAGCTGTGTTACTTATAATAGCTATTTATGCACTTTGGGACAGTTTACCATTACAATAAACTTGCTAAGTTTTATCAGCCCTCTGAAAGTTGACGTGCCATATGGCCTTGGGGAAACTGCTACCCACCTCCTGAGAATTACATTTGTAGACCACGTTTTTCCCCTTAGAAAAACAGTATTCTGGGGAAATCTCTCTCTTTATCCACCATCTGCGGAAATAAGAGTACTCTTAAGTTTGGGACCTCCAACACCAGTCTAAACCAGGGTGGGAGATGGGATGAGTCCAGCTCTCGCTGATGAATGAGCGTATGGAGTCCTGCTTTTGCTTTTTAAGGCTGGGATTTACAAAGGACCTAAAATAATTAGGTCCCCCAAACCATCTAACCCCTAGGGGCTCTTTTGAGAATCCTAAGCTAATTTCAGCTCCTGATAAGTGTCCAAATGTTTGGATCCCTATGGAAACCCTCCTCTGGAGCATCTGAACTGTAAGGTAGGGGTATTTGTATTCCCCACTCCTCGTGTTTTTCCATTGGTAGCATTAATATATGGCAAGAATGCAAGTACTAGGAAAATATGTTCACAGTCCCTGGCCGATTCTTCCAAGATGGTGCTGTTGTAGGAAAAAGGATTACGTGAGGGCTCAGCAGTCATTAAGAGCTACAACTGCTCCTGGCAAAAATACTTTTTGCAGCTGCACTTTGGAGACATGTTTCACGTGTTTTCAGTTGTTTGGTTTCTTGCATAGATGTCAATATTCCTGGGCAGGCATCTCTCTCCACCTGCCGTTTGGCAGGAATGACCCAAGGTGGGTGGATGGATGGAGTTTAAGTGATGAGATCGGCCGTCAGCCCTTGGGGGAAGATGTTGAGCTTAGCGTAAGTGTAGAGGCATCAAAAGGGGATAGATGTACTATTTTCTCTGCCGTAAATTGCATGCCTCCTGGTAGCTGTGCTGCCAAAGTTTGGGTATGTGTGATGGTCCTAGGACTTCCCAGGCACCCATGATCAGCCCTTTGGAGTTTCCTGCTGTAGATCCACCTAGCTCTGCAAAAGCCCTTGATTTTTAAACCCAGACACCACTAAAAGTGAAAGGGTATCCTGCACAAGGCAATATTCAAGAGAGAGGTGCTGTTAAATCTGGAGTTTTCATTGCAATCTCTGTCAGGTACAACCCAGAGCCTCACTTAAAAAATAGAATGAAGCTGCTTCACCATAGCAACTGGATGCGCAGCTGCAGGTCTGATTTGGGATGAGCTTTCTCTGCCTAAAATCTTCATCTCTTCCCTCCCATGAAGACAGAGGAAAGGCATCCTCCTAAAACTCAATCTTTTACTATCACTTGGAAATTCATCTGGTGTAAAATGTATCTTTCATGAATTTTCCTGAAGCATTTGCGAGGGCTTCATCACCATGGACTGAGATTCACTGGCCTCTGCAAACCCAAACGTACAAAAGAATTTTTATAATGCCATTTTTGTCTATTTTAAGTAGATTCTTAAGAGTTTAAATCAAAGCCAAACTTTTGGTCATGACCTTGTTATCATATTTTACTTCAATCTTGAATCTATGAATAATATCCTGCCCTGTTCTGAACAAGTGAAAGTAGGGAGAGCCCATCCATTTTCTCAGCCATTTGTTTTGAGAATTAAACACCAATTCTTTAGACAAAAAGCCTCTCTGCCTGGCCATATCCCTCCTGTGCTTGAAGGTACAGTGCAGAGGGCCTCAAAACCCACATTTTGAACCAGACAGTGATGTGGAGCAAGGCAGCACAAGGTGTGATCCAGCAGCAATGGTCTGCAGAATTCCCAAAGTCTAATTTTGCAGCTTTCCACCTTGCCCAGCTTTAGTAAAGACTCATCACTTGGTCATCCCTGAGCAGAAAAGTGCTCCATAAAACCCAGTTCTACCCTACTCCGAGGCGGCAGCTGCTTTTTTAACTGGTTGTTGTGGTCACGGGGCCTCCAAACCTCCTGCTAATCTTTCTGGCTGTAAGTCAGGCCATTGTTGCCAGGCTCTGCAATAGGCTCAGTCTATTGCTTTCACCACCCACTTGTCCAATATTTTCTTAGCAGTATCCTTTTCTAAGCAAACGCCCATCTGTAACGCCTTTGCATGCAGTTTAGATTTAAAAAAAAAAATAAAAATCAATAGCATTAAGCCTCTGCACAGAGCTTCTAATTTATCTAACGAATGTTCAGCAAACAATAATCTACTGGCTTTTTTTTTTTTTTATTGCTGGCTGACTTCCCCTAAACTTGAAAAGATGCATAAATGAAGTAAGAGCAGTAAGTTAAAAAGTTGAATAAACTCTGTGGAAAGACAGTAAAAAGTGACAAAAGACGTGGAGACCAGGGACATTCACAGGGAGAGTGAGACACCAGATAAAGCTAACTCAGGGAGCATCTCCTGTGTATAAAAAGTGAAAGCAGAAATTTTTTCTCACACTTAATTCAGAGATATTTTAAACTCTACTATCCGAGAGAATTCCAGAGACGCCTCCGCTACCTGGCTCTTTCCTGGCCTTCAGGAGAAGAGAGGTTGGTTTGTCCAAATGACTCTGTTGATGCAGCATTGAGGACAGAGACTCAGAAAGCTGGACCTGGTGGTAGAAGCTATTTCAGAGTGGTGAAAAGAAAAAAACAACCAACGACGTGGCTGCTGCCCTGAGCCACTTCTGTGTGAGAGAGGAGACAGGAATTGTTTGCAAAGGGAAAATGACGGGGAGCGCAGGCCAGGAGCGAGCCAGAGTGTCAGCCCAAGGCAGAAACAGAGGTCTGGTCCTGCAGGCCAAGAGGAGCCTCAAAGACAAAACCAAAGAGCTCATGTTTGCAGCGTGAAGTCACGGAAAGGGGTGCAGGAGGAGACATGGCACAAGGAGGCTTGGAGTTTTGGAAAAAGCCGTCTTCGCTGCAGCGCTCTCAGTACATCTGGTGAAGCCAGATATTTCCTGCTGAGCTACAAACGTCACCGTTCCTCCTCCTGCCACGACTGCTCAGGAGGAGAAAATACGAGACCCGCTGCACTCGTGACTGCCAACATCCCTGCTCTTGAACTGGGTACGACCTTTGTGCAGAAATGGTTGCCAAGTGACAATCTTGCCCACTAAGATTTGTTTTAGCAACATCCTAATAAAGGGTTTGCTCAACAGTTCTTCAAGCCTGAGTTTAAAACTAAAGGTGAATATGAGATCTTGATAGAAGAAGATAATACCAGGGGGGAAAGCCAAAAGGCACACATTTTGTGTGTGGAAAAAAAAGTGACCATTTACAAGATGATATATACTTCCTCTCAATTACAGCAATTCCTGATGGTTTCTCTTTAACTACATATACCACGTTAACTCCAGAGAACAAAACCCAACAACAAATGCAAGATGCCCACTTTCAACAGCAAAAACTGGAAAATACAGTCAGAGAATCTGAAAAAACTTGTGGTGGGCCAGGTCGGGCTGTCCCCTTGAGAAGGATGCCTGTTTGCTGCAAATCACAGAAAACATCAAGGGAAAGCAAACGAGCAGAGTTCAAAGTGCTGTTAGTTGGGCTAAAACCCCACTTCTTTTGCAAGTAGATTTTCAAAACTAATTGAAGGACACTCTTTAAGATGTTTCCAGTCTTACTGACAACAGTAACAGTGAGGATGAGGGCGAGAAACTTGTTCCTATCCTGTTTTTCCTGATCGTTCAAACCTCTGCCTGTCTGAAGCAAACTGCTCCATACTCCAAACCTCTTCTGCAACAACATTTGTACCAGTGCCACAGGGAAAAGTTGCTATTGTGAAAATTGTGGATGCGCTCATCTCCCTTTGTTCCAAGCCCGGAGTACTGTGGGGTCCAGAAAACACATCAGGTCATCAAATCAACACAGTAAATCTTCCCTTTTACTTAGAAAGACAAAAATAATCTTGACTTTTTAATGAGCTCACACAACACCAAAAAGACATTTCAGACTCAGGAAAGTATCTCATTTCTGCTGGCGAAACACGATGCAGCAGAAGTTGGACCGGGCTGCACTTGGATGGGCTCTAGTCCTACATCCCAAATCCAACCCCGTCACAAAGAGGGAGCATCTCAAGTCACAGATATTTGGTAGCAACACGCTATAGCCAGCTCTCTTTCTGCATTCAGCTGGTACAGAGGCACTGGTGTATTTGATGCCAGTCTCAATATTAAACGCAGAAAGAGGAAAATTACTTCTGTAGAAGCAGAGGATGGACCTCCTGCGCGAGAGATCCCAGCTGCCACAGAAAGTGCGTAATCTCTTTTCATGATCTTAATTTTAAAAATTGGCCTGATATTTTTTTCATGTGTCCTCACTATTCCTACTGGAAGGGATTTCCAGCGCCTGTCTATTTATACCCATTTCTTCTCGTGCCAACATTGTCTCTTTGCTTAAATAACTTTCCTCTGCCTGCTGCTTGCCTCCTTGATGCACTCGCAGGCAGCTGTCAGATCTCCTCTCAGCCTTCTCTCCTTAGGCAAAACAAGTCAACCCCATTTAATAACCCCTGAGAAAGAGTTCCCATTCCCCGGATTCTTCCTACCCTTCCCCTACAACAAGCTCCTCTTTTGGGATGTGGTGATGAGGGTCCCCCACGACCCTTCTCCGGTGCCAGTTTCCCATCCAGCACATTTGAGGATCGCATCACAACCCGAGGAACCAGAGGAAAGGTCAATGGTTCTTTCTTCGCTTTCACCCTGGCCAACAACAAAGCAATCACTGCATAATAATGTGGCAATTAATCACATCCATTCTGTCACGCACAGACATATGAGAAATCGCTGTGTATCATATTGCAGCATAATATTACATTAAGCTTTGCAGCTCTTCCCCTTTCTCATTAACAACAGCAAATGAGGACATTGGTTGTTTTTTTCTTCCATGATATTAAGACCCAGTTAGAGGTTCAAAAACGAGCAAACGTATACAGAGATTCATCAGATAAATAAGCATGTAGATATGTAGGGAGAACAGCTTCCCCTCCATAGCTTGGGAAAATCCATTAATTCCTTTTACTATCATCATTACTGCCTCTCTCTTTGTCATCAACACCGTATCTGTTCAGGGCAAAGCGTCCTGCACAGGCAGATGAAAGATCTGCTTCTCCTTGAAGTCAAGTCAGTGGTAAAACTCCCATTGACTTCACGTTGCAGCAAGGAGCAGCTCAGGCTTCTGGTTTTTGTAACATGGAAAAAAAACCCACTGGAATAACATAAATTTCAGTGATAACCTAATTTAACAGAACATCCTTATCCAGGGCAGAAAAAAATCAGACAGGATTTCAAAAGACTCACGTGGAAGTTGGCTGCGGAAAGGAGAGTGGGAGTCAAGAGTCCAGAAAACACCACTGAAAATTCTTGATGAGCAACTGCTTACCCTCTACCCAGCTTGTCCAAGGTCCTAATAATTACAAAGCAGAACCTCTACTTGCACACTCATTATTTACACACCTATACTAATGAGCACACACAGTACTTTCTTAAAAAAGGATAATTTACATGCTGTCTTTGGAATATACCTTCCCACAGAAGTCCTGATCTATCATGAAAGGCCCCCTTCGCACACGTAAGAAGGTGCAGGAATAACAAGATCTTGCAGGAAAAGCCTGACCAGCTGAAAAAGAAAGTTATGTTAGGATGAACAAATACCTGGCTTATGTCAGAACCTGCTCAAGATAAGAGGAAATATTTTTTTTAATGAAATCTAAGTATGGCCCTCACAGATGCGGAAAGAATGTAACAGGGAGATATTTTCAATTCCCACTTGGCTACAAGAAAGATGTTTTGCAGCCAGGTTGTGGGGAGTTTTTTTATTATTTTTTCTTATTTTTTACTATTTTATATTTTTCAGTTCCCCCTTGCCCTCTCTGCTGTTTCCTTGGGGAATGGGAAGCACGGGTGCCCTCTGCTCGGGCTGAGGAGCACTCCCAGCCCAGTGTCCGCTGGAAGCCGCGTAACGAGGAACAGCAAAAAGAAGTCTGTTAACACGGTGACTAATTCTCCTGCTGATTTGGAACTCCTGATACTGCACAAGTGGCAGCGACAATAGAATTCCGTGCTCATGGGCTTATTTTTTCCCCGAAACCAACCCCACTTGTCCTTTTCACTCAAACACATGCTAAAATCAAGGAAAATGGAGATTCCGTGTAGCCTTGTTTCATTTCTGTTATTTACGTGCCTCCTTGTGGGTGGCACTTCCCTCCCCCTTTCCTTTCTCTTCTCCAGTGCAGAAAGGAGTTATTTATGAGGGAGATAAAGGAGAACATATCCTATAAGAGAGCTTGCTTGGCCCGAATGCCATGATTTGATAAGTGCCCTATGTGAAAGAGAAATTAGGTTGTCTTGAACTCAAGTAAACTATTTTTGTACATACGAACCGGACACTGGTGCTTGGTGGAGATGGGGTTCAGGTTCTCAGGCAGCTTTATTTAAATTCAAAAAAAGATTTACTTCTTTTTTCTCCCCCAAAAGTAGAAAGGAGTCAGTGTTTCATACTAGATAAGGGACGCCTCCACCTCTCGATGGTTAAAAAGTCTTAACATGAAATATCAGCTTGTACTTAAAATCCCTGCAAATGTTTTGGGTGGGAAAATTCTGTGGAAATTTGGGTTGAGTTGGGTTACATTTTTTCCTTACAATGACTTTAGTACAATCCAAATTTCCAGACCAAACAGCATTTTTTTCCCCCGAAGATTTTTCATCATACGGTGACAATTTGCAATGTGTTATTTCAATTAATTGTCAACTATTTCCAGATCTCTGACCAGATTACTGTATATAAAACCGTCACTGCTAGTCAATTTACTTTTCTTTCCTCTCATTTATTTTCCAAGACAAGAGTTTTTTGGGTGACCATCTGCTTCTTATTTCAAACCTGTCTATTTTTGTTAATACCTGATGTCTCATGTCTCATGCAAAAGCTCAATTAAAGATTGATAAGCAGCTTTTTTGTTTTGACATAGGTCCCCTGCTCTAGGCAGCAGTGCTTCACAATTCCAAGTTACCTTTCTGTTATAGAATTTTGTTTTCAAGAACTTCTTTAAATTCCATTTTAGAGCCACTTTTGGCAGCCGTTTCCAAATACGCTTGGCTTTATGCATGTGAGTTCCCTTACAAGATGAAATAGAGACATTTGTGGGCTAAAATATAAGCATTTGTAGAACTGAGGCCTTAGAAATACAAAGCTAGGGCTCCATCTATTCTTCCCTACTGATTTCCATACAGAGACTGCTCAGTTTTCAGACCAAAACAGTTTTATTTGTCCAATGATCAATGGTGCTGCATCGTTGTTAGGATCAACCTGGGTCCTTTCCACTCTTTCACCTCTGATGCAGTTGCTGTCAGGCAGCACGCCAAATACCAGCCTCACCAGATCTTAAAAGTGATGTTTATTCTCCTAACTGTATTGACTTCTTGTCCCCACGGTAAGATAAAGCAGCTTTAAACCCTTCCCAGCAGTTGCCTCTTAAGTGGCAGCGACTTAGAGAAGGATCGAAAGCAGAATGGGAAAAAATAACCAACACTCAAGAAAGCACCTACTGCCCTAAGATCTGCTCCCTACGGTTCAGAGTGAAGCAGGGAGCAGTGTCTGCTGTGACAGGGGATACACAGAACTCGGGGGCTTCTTAAAATAATCTTTGCTTCCAGATCCATTCTCCTGCCCGTAAAAGATTTGTTCTTGCTTTTGTCTCACCTCATTTTTGTGACCAAGGTGCGATCGGTTCATGAAGAACGTGGTCATTTCAGGGTTTCAGGTAGAGGGAGAGACCCAAGCTTCCCTGGAGGGTGATTCGGTCTGTCTAAAACATTAATTGCTTGCTTTATCCAGCTGCTTTTTCTATCTGAACAGACAGACATAAATATCTAATAGGGAGGATGGACCTTAGCCAGGAACTTCCCACTCTTTGGGTGGGAAGGCGCTCTCGTCTCCTTTTTAATTGCTCACAAAACCAGTTGACTATATTTTATTTTTCCCATGTATACAAGGCAGAACATCATATGTAAGCAAAATCCTTAGCTTTTCTATTTTTTCTGTCTGTTTTCCCTACACTGTTCATATTGTTTTCATAAAGCCTGTCACCAATGGCTAGTTTCTTTCTTCTTGTAATGGAAATTTGGGAATGATTGGTTAAGAAAAACCCAAATCCTAAATCATCAAGCAATAATTCTGAGAAATTATCTTACTGAATAATAAGAAATTTTATAGCAGATTTTTCGACGGGACATATTTCACTTAGAAAACCATCATTTTTTCTCCCTTAGGTTATAAGGTGCTTAAATCATTTTTTGAAGGAAGGAGGAAACAGCTGTGGCTAAAGCACGCTTTTTCCGTCTGTCATTTTTTCTTTATTTTCTCTTTCTGTGCATGCAGCACTCTCAGAGTGAAAGCACTAGCAGCCGTGCCAATACGAGAAGTTAAAGAATGTAAACTTGAACTTGGATGATTTTGGTCAAGGTCCGAGAGTAGAATTTCTTTTTTTCCCATGTTCTCTGGCTGGGCTGGAGGTCGGGGTTGGGCTTTCACAGCCAGTGTGAGTCGATGGGTGTTGGGGTGCCTCCCCAGCCCTTCAGCCTGACTTTTCACTCAGCCTTGGAGCTAAGCTACAAGTAATTTTCTCAGCTGCTTTCAATTAATCAAAGGAGCTACACAGATCAAACTTTTAATCCACCAAAAGGCAGGACAAGCACTAGGTCTGATGCTGGAGCTGGTTTCAATTTCCACATCTATTTTATAGGGATCGCTCTAGATGGAGACTCTTCAAATTAAAAAGTTTAAAGGGACATGAGCAAAGCATGCTGATGACCCACACTTGGTTGAGATGCACCCAAAGTCTTCCCTGCTTATTTAAATGTGAGTTGTTCCCAGTTGTTCCCTTAAATATATGACTTTCCCTACTCATCTCCTTCCATATCCAACCTCTTGTGCTCAGGAACAACCCTCAGCTCCATTTTCAAGAATCATCATTTTGGATCAGATCCACAGTCTATTGCCCGTAAAAATGCCTAATTCAGTGCTCTTTAGAGAAGGCTTCAGGATGTCCAGTAACAAAGTGTGGAAAAACAGCTTGGAGATACACCATCCACATCATGATTATTTACACCCATTTAAGTTTTAAAATCCAACAGGTAGTAATTCAAATTAACAATACACAGGAAAATACTTCCTATCTTAAATCCAGTCCTCATCCCACAGCCAGAGAGTAAAACACAAACATGACAATATGCAGAGACAGCTTCCCATCAAGGTAAAGGACTGCTGAAAGTTTCTAGAGGTTTTTGATATTCCCTTAATTCCTTCTATCTCTACCAAGAAGCAGAACTGGTGAACTCTAAGCTTGAACACCAAAAGAAGTCCTGCTCTTCTCTGCTGAGCTGAGAAGGGTTATGAACTACAGAGTGGCTAGGTGAAACATCACACAGTAAAAATCATGGTTATTTGGATGAAAAAAGGAGAGTATGATTCCACAGTTATTGTTCACTTTTGTGCCAACTAAAATCGGGTTGGCATCTCTCCCAAAAAAGCCAGCACGTACTTCGATTGTGATTTTAATTCTCTTCTTCCTTTAAAAAACTGCCCCTGTGAAGTCAGCCAGGATTTAAACAAACACATCTATAGCATGATAATACTGCCATTAAAAAAACAATTAGGAACACGGCCTGAAATAACTATCTAAAGACACTTGAAAACGTAAATCAGCCCAAGTATTTGAATAACAGCAAGGTGATGATGGAGACAGCGCGAGGTGGTCCTGCTCGAGAACCAATAGGTTTGTTTTTATAGAAAGAGCATCAGACGGAGCAAAGCAAAGTCTCTGTGCTCCAGCCTGTTTCTCAGGCCGATCCATCTCTAAGAAAACTGTCAGAAAGGGCAAACGGGCAATATAATTCTTCCCACCAGATATGTTGTTTAGTGGGAGCAAAGCAGCTTTTAACTGACAGAGACAGATCTAACCTCTGAAATCCAGGCCTCTTATCTATTATTTTTTTTCCTTGAAAAACACTGATTTTCTATTAAACCTTTTTTTTTGGCTTGGAAGCTATTGGAATGCTATTATTTCACAGAGACTGACATCTCTCCCATAGATCCCTACAGACTTTTTATCAATAAATATTGTCCTTTTTATCATTTGCTGTCAAACACGCCAAAGAGTTTCACTCAACCATGCATTTACAAAGGGAGTTTTTCAGTTAATTTGGATTTAGTTCCCAGTTTCCATCTTTATGGAACCATTTAGGTCTTTTCTATATACGTTTTCCAGAGCCACAGGATCTCAGCGTGTACCGATGTGTCTCTTCTGTTGGAAAGCCAAGGAAAACCTACATTAGGAGGATGCCGAGAAGGGAAAATGCTGCAGCCTGGAGAAGATACCAATAAGAATCAAACCTACAGACTCATTCAACCCATTGCACCACACTCCTCCATCGCAAACACTTCTTGCTGGAGATCCAGACTCAGTATGAAACCAGCCAGAGCTTTTCCCATCCTTCTGCAGGATGCTAAGCCCATGGGTGGCCACACACCATCAGTGTCCATGCTCTGGCCAGTGGCAAGTCCAGCCTTCTCCATCCATCATTTGTTTTACAGCCTATTTATTGCAGTCCACAAGTCCCAAGCAGGGCTTCCAGCTCTATCTCTGCATCACTCGGAGGGAGGACAGCCCGAATAAAGGACCCAAAGGGGTCAGAGTTCATAATTTTCAACCACTTCCAGCCCTGCAGAGAGCTGGATGCCGGTTTAATCCCCGCAGGTTGCCAGCCTTAATGCCAGTTATTGTGATGCAAGGTTTTCCTCTCGTCAGGTTCTCTGATTCAGCACGGAGAAGGTCGTACAGATCTTCCTCTGTGCTGAGTCACAACCTGTTCCTCCTTCTCTCAGCAGGAGCTGTGTCTAAGGCAGGACGTTCCTACACAAAACGCGCAGGACTCAGGGAACATGAGTCACTCCTGTAATGTTTTTTATACTCTGCATTAATAGATGTTAATAATAGCTTTCCAAAAATCGATTACAAATACCAATTCATGTCTTGAAATCATTTCTTTACCCTCTTGCTAAGCCTAGTAGTTACTGTAATAATTGGATAGGAAGCTTAAAACCAGAAAGTCAGTTATTGCCCACTTTATACCTCTGAAATCTTACTCTGGTTCTTACGTACCTTCACCAATGTCAAAGTTCTGAAACTTCTGGTTTTTTTCTTTTCTTTTTTTTTTTTTTTTGTGAAAAATAGCACATTAGCAAAGCTATTGACATTGGCTCAGAAAAAACAGATCTTCATCAGGAACAGGGAAAGCTGCTGCTTTTTCTATCATCAGAAAGGTGGGGAAGTCAGGAGAGATAAGACAAGGCATATTTGGCAATGCACAGCGTTACCACAGATCAATATTTTTCAGACAAAATGTTTTTCTTTGTTGAAAAATGGTCTGCTTTTGCAAACACAATTTAGCACATGAAAACAGACTTCTGGAACTTTTTCATGTTTTGCGCATTAAGTTTTAATGAACTTAAAATGATTGGTTTTAAATAGAAAACCAGCTTTTTCAAATGCGTCCTTGCTTGCAAGCTTCATATGTCAGATTAGAAGCACGAACTATTCAAAATGTTTTATTTTCAACTGGCAAAACACAAATTCTTTTGAAAAAATAGGATTTTTCCCTCTTTGATGAACACTATCTTGCTCATGCACTTTCAAAACGCATGGAAATGTGCTGCGAGATAAAAGCCAGGAAAACGAGAATAGAAAATGATTAAACGATGGAGCCAACATCAGCCAGAAACAGTCATGGATGAGGGTCCTGCTAATGCAAAAGCATGCGAATTTGTGTCTAACAGGGATGAGGATTCTTGGCCTAAAAAACATTATCCTTAAACCAAGGTTTAAGGTCCGCAAAGTTGTAAAAAACCTGAAAATGCATCTTCGAGTGGAAAGTTTTAGTCAGCTTCAGAAACAGTTTTCATTTATAACGCATGGAAAATTGCTAATCTTACCAAGTTTGTCACCAAACGAGTGCTAAAGTCTGAATGGAAAAAGTTTTGCAGTCATTTCTGTGAAATGTCATGTAATTCAGAAGAAAAAGAAAAGGAGAAAAACAAGAGAGCGTTATTTCTGTTTTGGTTTTCTTTTTTTTTTTTTCTTGCATGGTCTGGTAGTTAGACTTTGGGTCTTGTAATCAGGAGCCTGGACTCCACTGACCCCTCTCAGGAAAATCCTCCAGGTACCAGGAAAACGTTGTTGATGGGGAAAGAGCTTTGAGAGGATACCTCGCCTGACCTTGGAGTCAAGTTCCCTCAGCTTCGGAGATTACTATTTCCCGTACGTAAAATTAGGAATTAGAAGTACTAATTACTATGGTTCCTAACACATCTGAATGAACGTGGTAAGTACATTTTATACTAATCCGATTAACAGATTTTTTTTTCCTCTTTTTATCTCAAAAAAAAAAAAAAAGTGCCTTGCAAGCCATTGTTTTGCTAGTTAACAATTCTATGCTGTTAGTTTGGGGCCAAATGCAAATGTGAAACAGATCATTTCCATGTAACCAATTTCTGAAAAGAAAAAATAATAAAAAAAATTAAATAAAATGCTTACTGCCTACATAACAGACTTCAATATTAATACATCATGCAGACAGGCAGAGCGAGGAAGAGCAGAGCAAGGATCACAGAAACGTAGCTAATGCAGAGACAGAGTAAATACCAATGTCAAAGGAAATTCATTAGCTAATCTTATCTAAAGAGCATATCTAAATGCGTCAGGTGATAAAAAGCCAGACCAGCTCAAACTGGCTCTGGAAGATGCCTGCCTATTTGAGCCACGGAAAGAATGAAAACGCACAGAGGGTGTTACGTATCACCCAGCCCTTGCTCCGAGCCCCCTTCAGCAGCAGAAGCAACAGTTTGGAGATGGGAAAACTCTTAGCAAGCACACAGTTGCTGCCACAATCAAATGTGCTACAGATCCTACTCCTTTTGCTCCATAGCTTCCTTGGAGAAATGCTATGGAATTCTTTGATAATCATAGAATGGTTAGAGTTGCAAGGGACTTTAAAGATCATCCAGTTCCAACCCCCCTGCCATGGGCAGGGACACCTCCCACCACACCAGGTTGCTCCAAGCCCCATCCCGCCTGGCCTTGAACCCCTCCAGGGATGGGGCAGCCACAGCTTCCCTGGGCAACCTGTTCCAGTGCCTCACCACCCTCACACCAAAGAACTTCTTCCTAATATTTCACCTCAATCTCCCCTATATAAACATATATACACAGCCTCACTGCTGCTGTTGCTGCAAGCCACTGGTGATGCACGTTTTAATTCCCAGGCTCGTAGGGAGGAGAGCTGTGCCTGGTGCAGAGGTGCAGCCCCAGATCGGGATGCCCATGGGAACGCTCTCCTCTCTCAACTGGGGCAGTGGGTACTGCTCCTCATCTGGGGAACACTGGCAAAGGGTACAGGGAGGACAGAGTTACAGCTCTGGTGTAAAGTACAGCACAAGCTGTTGGACTGGAGAGGAAGAAAAAGAGTTGCAAATGCTCTGAAGCTTAGGGGAGTCTGGGAGTTACATAAAATACCAAGAGAATTACACCTTCCCTTAGATCTACTTCTCTTTCATCAAAAATGTCACCTTAAAAAAAAGAACTAAAACAAATTGATGTTTTAAAGTTCTTGTAATTTTCCCGGATGTTTACCTCTAGTTTCACCTTTTGTAAACATCTCTACTGACGCCTTAAGCTTGACAGTTTCTTGGAAATACTCTTTTTCTCCCTGTTGGGTACCTACTGCATCCTTAAGGAAAAAAAAAACAACACCCTTACATGTTCCCGAGTTCATAGACAGAACAGCTGTGCATCTTTATTACACATATGCTGCATTCTGGTTTTGCTTGTTAGCCAGCAGACAGGAAAGTTTTATTTTTAGGCAGATGTGAAAGCCCTAATTTGTTGCAGAGGGGAATAGAGAGCCTAATAATAGCATACAATGCAGCCAATGCCAAATTAATTAATGGAGACCAAAACAGGTTACAGTTTATGAGCCAAAGCTACTATTTTCCACTTCCCCTGCTTTCCCCCTCTCTCTGAAACAGCGTAGTAGAGCTAGAGTTGGAAGGAGGAGACCCTACAACATCTACTCATTGCTGCAGGCCTTTTGCCACGTGTTTGAGTTTCTGTGCAATGAGGTTCATCTTCACCCCACAACACTGATGGAAGAGACCAGCCTGCTCACCAGCCCCAAAGGACTTCTTCCATGACTGACCAGCATCATTCAACTCCCTTCTTAATGAACACGTATGAGCCAGCATCATGGGAAGGGGCATGGAGGAGAAACCCTGGGAGCTTCAGAGAAGGTTTTGAGGGGCAGCAAAGCTTCTGCCACGACTGGGTGCATCCACCTCCCGGGGGCAGATGACCCGGGGGGTGGCTGAGAATAGTTCCTTGCCTCCCCCTGTTCTCGGGTGACCACACGTGTTTGCTGTCAGCTCTTTCCAACTAGGAGCAGGAGCCTATTTTAAGCGCTCCCTTTCCTCACGCATACACTGTTGCCATAGCTGCAAAACTAATGCACATGGAAAGAAAGGTTCCTACTCTATTGACTCAGCAGAGAGGCATGTTACTGAATCTCTCCCTTTCTTAACTCATGTAAGTGAAAAGATAGTGGGCCAGATCCTTCCCCAGCTGGTGCTAGAAACCGGCATGGCTATTGGCTTAGTGAATCCCTACTGATCTGCAGCAGCTGACATAGTAGCCCTTTGTTTTCCATCCCTAAGCCTTTCAGAACCCTTCGTGGTATATTGTAATTAATTCAGCTTCTCCTCTTGTACCTCCCCTTGAAGGATGCAGTCTGACAGAGGAGGAGAAAATACTACTTGCTCTCCTGCTGTTCTCCCCACTTCAGTTACCTGAGGATTCAAGGAGAGAATGCATATCAGGTATATGGTATAACTCACCCTTTAACTTGCATCAAATTTCCAGGGTCACAGACAGCAGGTTTGGGAATGTTTAAGGTAAGCTTCCAACACCCTGGCACTAGTACACACGCTAACAGTGGCTTGTGCTGATTTCGCTCACATTTGTGAGCTCTCAGCCAACTCAGATTCAAATATAATTGCTAATATTTCAAAAGCTGCTGTTTGCCAGGATGCTTTAAGAAGAAACCATTAATGCACTTGAAAGGAGCCCACTGCAGGTTTGGCTAGCGTTTTGAAAGGATACTTGATTTAAGGGTTTAAATTTTCCTGCCCGTTCCTAATCTTAAACAGAAAAGAAAAACCAGCACAACATTAACAAAAGAAGGTTGGGTCTTCAATTGACATGAACCCGAGCATCTCCTTTGCCTTCCCAGCTTATTGAAGCTTTAGAATAAGGAAGACACAACTGGGTCTGATCCAAAGAACAGGCAGTTGCTCAGTATTTATATGTGGGAAAAGCGGTTTTTTATGCAAGTATTTCAGTTCCTTGACTGAAGGTAGTGTCATGACTCCTAAGGTTCCTTGGCCAAGATGAAAGACTAGAAGGGGGTCGAGCAAAAAACAAACCTTCGGAAGAGGGAGAAGGAAGTTTTCCTGCATTTTGTCATTTACAAATCTTTTCTAAACTAATAGATGATTTAATTATCTGAAAACCTGGGACTGACTCAGAGTCCCTGGCTGGTAGAAGATAGACGGGAGACAGATTTTCTTCAAACAGAAGCCAAACAAGATTACAAAATAAGCCCCAGAAGCATGTTGTATTTTGCATCAACAACCTGGGCTAGGTGATGCTTCATTCTCTGCTTCCAAGTATCTTCACTGGGGCAGGTTGTCTCTTTGTTAATTAGCAGAACACTGTAAAAAGGTGAGACTGAAATAATAAAGATTAATTCTGGGAAAACTCAAACCCACATAGTCAAAGTTTTTTGTAAAGGGTGTATGATACAGATGCTACTGGAATTAGCTGTAGAGATACAAACTATTTCAGAACTTTACTCTGGGTTTGGGGATCTTTTTACTCATTACACATTTTGCTTTCTCTTTGCATGGCTGAGGCAGTTCAGCAGAGCCTATAAAAGAGATATACAGCACATCCATTTGGGTACGAAGTGTTCACAGTGACCCAGAAGAGCACCCACTCTTTAATCTGGATATAAGAGAGTCAGGCTCCCATATCTCATCAGCTCCTCTTTAAAAAGATGAATGATGTGCTTACCTGAATCCTGAATTAATTTATATACGTGCTCATATTTCATTCAGATTCCTGGGACTTGGCCATGTGTAGGGCTCTGCTCTTTTAGACTTCAATACCCACTTTTGTTTATGCCAAGAAGAGCATGTAAGATTTTAGCACCATTAAAACCCAGCACCAGAGCTCAGTTTAGAGCTGTCAAGTGTCAAGATATAAATATTACCTCCTAGCTATTGCTGTTTATAAAGCAATCCAGCTCTTTAAAAAGTCAAGCTATACCATATACTCATGTGGCTTCCTGCAACAGTTAATTCCAAAGGCTGCTTAAACATGTATGATATTTTTCCTTTGACATGCTTTAAATGTATTTGTCATTAATCTTGACCCTTTGACTGTTCCCCGAGGGACAATGAAGTGATCAGACAGCTGTGCCCCTCATAACTTTTAATACTTTAATTAAATCCCCTTTGGACCTTTTTTGCCTTCTCTATTCTTTCTTTAGTCAGCCACCAAGAAAAACGACCACAATTTTAACATCTAAACACTGGAAACTATGAACATATAACAATGCAGAAATAATTTCTTATTTTTCAATTTACTTAATTATTTTTAAATTTAATTTCTGGAATAAATGAATGAGAGTTCTATTTTCTTCTGAAAATCCTTTTTGAAGTCACAGTGGTTTGGCCTCGTGTGTATAACCATAAACAGAACTGTACAGCTTTGGACAGATACTTTTAAGAGAGAGCTCAAGTTTTGCTCTTCCATAGTTGAACAAGACAATAGTCTTTATAAAACTTTTACCCACAGAAATAGTTGATCTGTCCTGAGGATGATCAATCTCATTCAAAGGTAACAGGCTTGGCTCACAGATGAAACAATCCCTGTCATTTTGCTCTCCTGTTCTCATGTTTTGCATCCAAGTTTTGGTATTTGGTATTCACTGGCATCTATAGGAATTGCCGAAAATGTCAGTAAATTGGCAAATTGTAAATAACACTGACACTAGAAAACAAGAAATTATTTCCACTGCCTCAAACTTTCCATTAATGGGCTGTCAAAAGTGAGTATCACTTTTGATTCTCTAACTTTTCTTGGAGGGCTTAAAGAAATCAACCAGGAATAAAAACATTGCTAAATTACTTTGCAGCATTATTTTGCATAGTGCAAGTGGGGGCACATTCCTAGAGTTCAGCTTGGTTTTTTACACCATTTTTCACCTCCTCTCCCCTGGGGATTATGGCAACGCTCCTAATTTCAGTTAAATAATAAATAATAATAAATAAATTTGTAAGGGTACAGGTAAATCACAGATTGGCAAAAGGTGATCTTGACTGTTTCTGCTAAAAACTAGCCCAAAGAATGTAAGTTTGCTCTTTTACTGCAAGCTGGCAAACTGTTTAGCTAGAAAACCTTGCAGAAACTGGGACCAGGTTATCATTTTGCATTGTGGTGTGTACCTGCAGTTTCACAGCTTGGTGTAGAGAGGTACCAGGTTTTACTCTTGGTTTTAGCGTTAAGTCCACCAAAAATTAGAAATCAAGGAAAAGCTCAACCATATGCTCAAAGGGAGCCAGCTTGAACAAAACCTCCTCAAAAGACTGAGCTTGTGGCATACCTTCCACCCACCTAATGCAAAACCAAAACTATTTTCCAGTGCCGAGAAGAAGCAGAAGAGCCTCTAAACACACTCACTGTGATACTGTCACTGTCCTTATCACTGATACTGTCCTTAGACTGGGACTCCCCCAATTTTCCCATCCTGCAAACCCACTTTGTTAGAGGAACGAGGCTTTATGGGCTCCCCTCCTTCTACAAGCACAACCCTAGAGCTTTTCATGCTCATCACCTGGCAATTACATGACCACAGGATGACTCATTTCTCTGCAAAACTTATACAAAGGGAACCAAATCCCTGCGAACATCTCCCCTCATTCAGGAGCAGCACCCAAGAGATGCCAACACAGCACAGCTCTTTACATCAGGCTGGGAGCTGGGACACCTCCGAAGATGCAACTGCTATTGCACAGGCAGGAAACAATTGTATTTTTAGAGCTAGACATCCCAAGCCCAGTTGAGCCCCGTAGATAAATTATCCAGCAGTGTCATCACTTCTGCACACCAGCAAGCCAGCCGCAGCTTTTTACTCCTTCAACATACATTAAATTAAACCTGCCAGCAAAGGTGCCTCTGGGGATAATTGTGGTGCAGAGTCAGGACAGTTAATAAACTGTTACCACAAGCTGAATTCCTTCTTCTACACCTTTGGTGTGCGAGGAGGGCAAGCCCTGCCATAGGGAAGATCCCACAGCAGCTGAAGGAGGACCTCTAGGCTCCAACGCAGAAATGCTTCAATGAAGCAGCAGTGGATGGAGCAGATTTAGACTTGACATGGTAGGGAGGAAAAGGGTGTCCGAGATAAAAGCAGCTTATAAAACAACTTGGAATGTCAGCACATGATTATGTTGTTTTCCCCTCAATCATTAGTTAGACTGCTGTGTTGCAAAACAGCCTGAAGCTTGAGAAACTGCTAATGGGCAACAGCTTTTGGAATGTCATAAATGCTAAGTTTTACTGGACTGGAAAGACAACTTATTGTACAGTCAGAATTCAGATGGGGAAATATTTGGACACTTACAGCTTGTAATAAAAGGAGAGAAAGTGGATTAGTAGGTTTTGTAACTCGTTAAAAAGGAAAGAGCTGCAAAAGGAAGATTTGTGGGAAATCTGCACCCACAACACTGACGGCACCATGGACCGGGCTCTTTCCTGCTGTTTCTCAAAGTTATTTACACCTGCACAAAAATAACCCCATTAACTCCCTGTGCCCCATCAAGAACAGCCTCACAAGACATTCTGCAGATGAGAGAATCTGACAGATGATGGCACGGAACCTGGAAGACACAGACTGTGAACGCTTGAGGTAACAGGCTTTGCTTTATGGTCTGAAGGTGTGAGAGAAGCCTCCTCGTCTTCCAAGGCAGCACAACCTCTAAAACGTGCAGAACACAGCCGCTGTGTGCACAGTGCTGAGCCCAAACCCAGCTGACTACAAGGCCTACGTGGCTTTTGGCTGAATCAAGAAGCAGGATGAGCTTGTATCTGCCTTCAATAAATCACGTTGACTTGCCCCAAGACTATTCATAATGGAATGAAAGAGCCTTTTACTTTAATAAAGCAGAGGGCGATTCCAAAGGTAAATTAGGAAGAGGTACATTATAAAGAGTAAAAATTCCTTTCAAAAGTATTGGAAGACACTGAAAGGCTATAAAATACCTCATTGGCAGCCTCTATGCCTAGCATCAGCTTTCTGCTCTTTGTTCTCAGAGAGCTAGTTCACACTCCTCAAGAGATAGACGTGCAGTCACGATGGCTCTTACTTGCTAAGATACATCAAAGATGACCTGTTAGATAAACAGATTTGTTTAATGACTACATTTCCCTGTGCCAAATGAAAACACATAAAAGTGCAAGATTCAACAGCTCTGTATATATATATTTTTTGCTTGAGCTGCACAATGGAAATTGTTTGTACTCCTCGCCAAAACAGTAAGGGCTCCACAACTTTGAATTTGGCAGGGACAGAGCCTCGTCCAGCTCACTCTCCAGTGATTGCTGGAAGAGAAATGCCAACAATTTGTTTTTATGCTTACAAGATGTGTCATGTAGAGTACAGAGCGATCCTAAACAATTTCAACTAACCTTCTGATGGCTCTTCATTAACAGTGGAAATTCTAAAAAGCCACCAGAGCTGGGTCTTCCCTGCAGAAGCAGAGTTAAGGAGCGGTTTGGGGAAGGTATGTAGCAGTTCTACGGAGGATGAGCCCGTCACCAGTTGAGGTTGATGGAAGGATTATCATAGACTTCAGTGAATGTTGGGTCAGGGCTCAGACAGGGCTTGATTACAACCTCTTAATTAGGTCTTGCCCGTGACATCTGCAAACTTTGCATTAAGTCACATTATTGAGTACCAGCATCATTAAGTTACTGCTCTGGCAGTAAGCAGATCTGAAAACCTTTAGAAGAAACTGATTTGAATTGTCAGTATTTGTGTTTTCCAATTATACAAGCAGTTAAATCAAGCTAGAGTAACAATTTTCTTTACTGTATCTGTAAAAAAACATCAGGTTTTTTGTTTTCTGATGTTTGACTTCTTCCCTGTGACAGTTTACATATTTGCTTCATTATTTGTCTTTGCAGTTCTCAGAAATGTAGGTATTAATTGTTTTATTTTTACACACTTTTTTTTTTATACAAACACCACTTGTTACAGCCTACTTAACACAACTTTTAATGACTATAATGCTTGTTTTTGCATGCATGAAACTAATCAAAATTATAATAGAACAAACACTTGTCAGATGTTGAACACTCAGTCTTATTAAAGGCATTTGTCAGAGCGGCAAGTACATTTCTGCAACACAACTGCCACCTGATAATTACCACATAAAAAGCTCCCTCTGCCTATGGAAAACTAAGCAACTTTTTTATACGCTGCAAGTGCACAGTTGCAGGCTAAATATTGTGATTGGTTTTATTTTACCATCCGACAGCTTAGCTCCATAACTTCTTGAGCCTTGTAAAGCACTGTATTAGTAACTGTTGATGTGCTTAAGTCTAAAATAGTTTATAGGTGGTATTTTTCTCCTGACAATGCTGACTAAAGTTACCATTTGGTATACTGGAAATTCTTAAATAGCACCACCAACAGTGCACTAATAATAACCCAAGTGACTGTAGGAGACTGGAGCAATGACCCTTGTCCAGCCTGTTGCTGGGAAGGAATCCTATTGGACACGCGGTAGGCTGGCTGCTTGGGATTTTCAGATTTAGTCACCCATCTTCATAATTTCTAGTAGTTTTTTTTGTTTCTACAAATATTTGGGACTGATTTACAGATAACACCTAATGTTTAGGCCATACAAACCTCATATGAGGAGCCAAATGTGTTACCAGTTGTCAGCAGAAGCAAGGCAAGACAGCACGGCCAAAACCGTTTTGGATGCCCTTCATGGAGATGGAAGCAAGAGACGTGCAACTGTAGAAGGCTTCAGGTATGCTCAGCAAGGAGAAGCACTTCCCCATCACACAAAGCCAATAACTCCACAAACTGACAACGTTATTGCTGCTGCCTTTATTGCTGTTCATTTATAGAGCATCTCACCACGCTCCCACTTAGAACAGCACAAAGCCTGAATATTTTGCCACGATAGAACCGATTGTGAAGTGATGCAATTTTCCCATTTTTATACCAGGAACAAATTACTTTTGTCTCTCATACTGCACACTTCTAGTAGGAAAAGAGTGAACATCAAGTTCCTCACATTAATTAAGCCCCTGGGCAAAACTGATTAAGTTTTACGTATTTTCTGACAAAGCAGTATGACCATAGCAGCAGAAGCATAGGATTCTCACTCATACAGGTATAAAAATCAAATGGTTTTTATAACCTAGTATAAGTCTAATAATGTNAGTATGACCATAGCAGCAGAAGCACAGGATTCTCTCTCATACAGGTATAAAAACCAAAAGTGTAAGTCTAATAATGGAGAAGCAGATGAGATTCTGATTCAGGAGGATCCTGATGCCTGCAGATGATGGAAAAGTAATCCATGCACTTTAGACAAAGCTATAAATTGTTCCTAAGAAGTATTATTTTCTTTGAGCTAGAAATATCATGGAATAATTTTGTGATTTTTTTCTTTTGAAACACATTATAATATCTACAGAACAGAACCAACCACTCCAATTGCCATTTTTATTTTAGCCAGAATGTCACATTTCAGAAACATTTTAGCAAGCAGCTGAAGTTACTGTCCTACAAGACATTTCAAATGCTGTGATGGATGCAGATGTAACCCTATTTTATTTCTACTTGTGCTATGTGGCCATGGACCTCTCCTCCACCTTATTCCACACTCTGGAGCCAGAGCAGCTACACCTGCCCTGAAGGATGGAAGGATGGGATACTTGTTTCACCAGTTGCATGAAGGCAATGGTTATACTGAAGTACCACAGCATCGTTCCTCCTCTGTGTTACAGTTCCCCTGTCCCTACAGCTGAGAATGACAGAGAAATCTGGGAGAGACAAATGGACCAAACAGTGAATTTGGCACGATCCGTGCTGTCACCTGACCTTTCAATTAGCTAACAGTAAAGGGATCCCTGTTCTCCTGTCCACAACCAAAAATAAGGTGTTATATGGGTTACAGTAACAGTGGGGTGGAAAGTAAGACCTGCCTAACCTTTCCCCGTGTGTATATTTATTTTACAGCCTTGTTTTTCCACAGTTGCCATTGGGTGTAGCACCACAGCTGTCCTTGCTTGCTGGCAGTGTATTTTTATTCACTTATCTCCAACCTAGCAGTTATTTTTTTCCATCAGTGCTCAGTTTCCAATCCCTTACTCTGACCCCCTGCAGAGAAGAGAGGCTCCTCTTTTCACCTCTGAACTCAGTCCTTTCAGCAGCTTCTTTGGCTTGATCTGTGGTTTTGGACAATCCATTTAGCCTCTCCCAATGGGTTTCTTAATCTCTAAAGCATGTCATGATCTCTCTGCTGCTGTGAGACTTCATCATTGACCTTCCAAAGCAATACAGTGCACAAAATACCACTGCTTTGTGTGACCTTCTCTCCATTTTCCCTGTGATCTAGAAAAATGCCACGCTTTCCCAGTTATAGGTAGAAGTTTCAGTTTTACTTGGTTTGAATGCAAACAATCTCTGTCTTTCAGCCTGTTGCTGCATCATTAATTTGGATTCATTTGCACAAAAATTATACCATACCTAAAGCAATATTCTGATAATAACCTGTTTTGTGCATCACATGTAGAAGAACATGAAAGCGTGCTTGCAAAGGGTGGTTGTAAAACTAATCTTGTGCTCTATTAAGAGAACTATTTACAGAATGCACCAGCTCAAAGTCTGGCCAGATCTACAAGATGTCAACTACTTGAGAGGTTTTGAAAGAGAAGGCTCAGGTTTCCCTTTCTACCACAGAACAGACTTCATGGCCTTAATAATTTGTTTTCATTGCTTAAACTTCCCAGTTGTAATATCCGAGACAACATCTCCCGGTGCTGCAGCACTAAAGAAATAACCACAGCGAACATTACAAGAAGCCTGTGTATCCTGGAATTGATTTGATCTGTAAAAGAGAATAAAATGAAAGAAAGAAGAAAAGTCTTGGTTAAAAAAAATAATTAAAAATCATCTCTCGAACATGAAGGTTTCTAATCAGCTGAAAAGTGAACTTCTGGATCAACCAAGAGCCAAAGAGCAGCCGTGGATGAGTATTCATGGCCACCACTACTCTCCTGGTGACACACAACACTCAAACAACCTCTCTCAGGGACTGATGGCCACTCAGCCAAAGGGTCCTGAACCAGCAAATTTGGCTTAATGGGAAAAATGAACCATTTTATTGATCTTGGAGACAGAAACAAAAGTCAGAGGGAGGAGTTCAGAGGTGGCAACCACAAATCCATCTTGTAGATCCGGCCAGACTCTGAGCTGGTGCATTCTGTAAATAGTTCTCTTAATAGAGCACAAGATTAGTTTTACAACCACCCTTTGCAAGCACGCTTTCATGTTCTTCTACACGTGATGCACAAAACAGATTTAGGTACCTAATAGCAGGCACACATATAGAAATTTTTGGCCCTGGGTTTTAAGAGAAGAGCTGAGAGAAGAGTCCCAGAAGCAGATCCAGAGCATCTTAACAAAGGGATGGATACACGTATGCCTGGAAAGCACCTGTTAGAAGAGATTAGCAAACAAATCTTTGAGGAGTGGGGTAGATGAATAATTCCCCTACCAACGACACAGGCAATACTGGAAAAAGAAAATAGCACCCATAAAAATAATTTGTAAATATAAGATCCTGGACCTCAAGGCTGGAAAGCTTATTTTTAAGCCGTTATTTTTGTGTGTTATATGTTTCCACTTAACATTACAGGCCTAATCATTTGCAGCTTAGTGGAAGGGCTGAAGCCCACTTGTACACACCCAGATTTCCATCCACAGCCAGATTGTGAGTGTTATCTTTCTGGCCAAGCAACTGTTTGACTCGTTCGGGCAGACAAAAGCTCAATACACTTAGATGTAGCTCCATACACTTTTCTTTGCTTCTCTTCCCTCATTTCATGGCAGCAAAGTGCTCTCACATTACACTGCTACTTCTCAGCGTGCACATTTAGAAAAATCTGGGAAAACAGTCTTAAACATGATTTCCCCTACTGTAGCAAGGGCAAGCTGTGCTGCTTGCTTTTTTACTATTTGTTTTCCAGCTGGATATTCCTTCCCAAGCATGGTTATGAGTCAGAAACATCAACTTGAATACAACTTATGTATTTATCTAACAGCAGCACAGAGACAGATCATAAAATACCTGTGTATAAGCTTGGAACAGCTCCAATTTCTATTAATTTAGATGTAATTGAGATGCTCAAGTTTTCCTGTTCAACTCATGGTTGGGTTAAGAAGAGAAAATTCAGAAGTAAAGAGATCTTCCCCAGGAATTTTTCCATCAGCAGAGAAGACCTGCTGCTGCAAGTAAGTATCTGCAATTTATTGGGAAAGGATATTACTGAAAATGTGTTTCCCAACTGTTGCTGCTCATTGCCCTCGCTCTAATCTGTCCTCAATGTCTTCAGCCACTCACTCAGCACACAGGGGCCAGGACAAGTTACCTTTCCACGTCTAAACAAGCCTGGTTTGTCTTTCAGACTCTGCAGGGAGCCTTGCAGTGGAACTTTCCATTTGCCCCATGGAACAGCTGAATTCTGCTCTGAAAACCAGAGCAATGCACAACAGTCAAAGCCTACATACATCTCGCTATAGACCTCTCCTAAGCTTCTCCAGCTGGGATTGCTTAGGTTTATTGGAGGCTGGTAAGTTATGCTGCTTCTGGGAACTTAAAACTGCTGTAGCATGAGCATTAATCAGCTGGTTTAAAGTGGAAAATTCACATAGGTCAAGACACAAGAGTCTTAGAAACAATAAAAATCAAATATTTAGAAGTGCGACAATCTGGGGCTCATTGTGTTAAGTGCTATGTCCAGAAACACAAGAGTGGTGTCATCCAGTGGCTGTTATATATGAAAAGAAAAAAAATGCTACAGACCAGAAGCAGCATGGACAGGAGCCGATGTCAGCAAGGACTGAAGGATTTTAACACTTCATATAAGGAGGGCATTGGCCAGAGACACTCAACCTTCCACTCAAACTCTTTCTTATGTTGCAGTATGAGTTCCTAACAGTCCAGCCTATTTACAAATCCCCTTTTGCTTCTCCTCACCCTTTTTTCAGAAAGGCAGATCAGGGTTGGCTCAGGGCTATCACACAGCCATAAGTATGAATTTTGTCACTCCAGGGAGAAGAGGCAACTACTGGATTTCTGCTTGGAGGGAGGCAAGGAATGGGTGAAGAACTGGGGTGGACTCCAGATCTGGTGTTCTCCTGTTGTTGCTACTGAGGAAAAGCAGAAGCCTTGACCCTCCACTGTCAGCTTGGATCAACAAGGAATCACATGGAAAAAGATGAAGGGTCACAGGTACATGTTACTCCTGGGGAGATTCTGACCGTACAGAAGAGGGGGGGGTCTTCACAGTGAGAAAAATCAGCCACTGGAATAATCTACCCAGGGAAGTGATGGATTTCCTAACATTGGATACTTTTAGGATTCAGCTAGACAATGCTGGGCTGTCTTGTCTAGACTGTGCTTCTGCCAAGGAAGGCTGGATCAGATGATCGTTGAGATCCCTTCCAGCCTGGCATTCTATGATTCTTGAAGTGATGAACAAAGCCTCAGGCACATCCACCTCTCTTTCCACTTCACCATATGCAAGGCTGGGAGAAGCAAGTTGAGAACAAAACGTATCTCCAGTTACTTCTCCAGTGGTGGCCGCTGTCCTTAGCTTGTTGAATTTCCATCCACAGTTCCAGAATTTATTTCCAAAAATACGAAGTGTGCTCTGAGGGGTAGCCAACCACCACTATCTTTGAGCAGCCAGCATGTCCACTTCCTCAGCCAGCTCCTCTCTGTTAGAAAACAAGAAATCATGCTGCAACTGATGGCAACAGTGGGTATAACCTACTCCTGTGGGGAAAGCTGAATTAGTGCTTTTCATTCCTTCTAATCCCCCTGAGCTGTAACACTCCTCATGGAGGGTCTAGCAAGGTCGAAAGACTTGAATGTGATACTAAGCTGGTGAGCCAGGTGGCTGGCAATATTCCTTTCATCCAACCCTATTTTTGCTTACCTGCCATTTTAAGGCCATTGGTAAATACAGATCAGAGGGTTCATAAGCAATAGGATATGGAACACCTTGCAGGAAAGATTCTAGCAACTAAAACGTTCTCCCTTTTTCCTGAACCTTTCCATTCTCCAGTAAGCGGTCTCTTTTATACGTGGAAAAAGCTGAAGCCCAGAAACCAATCCTTACCACACACAAAACATTTTATACTCCCCATACGGAGACTACATTTGACAAAGTCCTGGATATGAATCCGAAATCCACACCAGAGCCAGCACCAACAGCTCCTCCCGTTAGTGAGCAGTGGTCCTGCAAGAGATGCTCGATGAGTATGAGCAGGAGTTTCTCTGCTCTGTGCTCAACACGAGTCTCTTGGTGGATCATTTGCTCAGCCCGTACTTTCAATACTAAATGTACTTGGGGATGGTTTCTCTGGAGAAGCAGCATTCATTACAAATTCACTCTGCAGCTCGTCTTAGAACAACTTACTTGCATGCCTACATCCAAAAAAGCCTCCTTTCAAGAGGAGATTGTTTTCCTTGGAGTCCAGCATGTTTAAGGTGAGGAAAGCTGCAGAAGTGCACAGAAGATGGTTTTCAAGACAGATTTGAGCTGAGAGTTCATCCTCCCAGTGAAACTCACCACACAAGAAAAATATTCTAGTTTCACAGAAAAATGCTGCGCACACAGGGGCTATTTAGTGAGCAAGTGAAAAGTGATTTTTATAATAATTTACTCCAAATTATCAGTTACTGACAGATTTGGTGGAACTAGTTGATTTTTTCTATTTTTGACTCTGATGTCTTAGCAGATTCCTTTAGAAAAAAGAAATTAAAAGTTAAACCAAGATCTGAAGAATTATCTTTCCAATAAAGTTTCGTGCAAGATATTTACTTTTTCAGGTCCCAAAATTCCAGTAAAAGAGGTTAGAGACAAGAGCACACATCGAAAAATAGTCCTTGGTTAGCCGTAATCTTTGGTATTTCAGCGTTATTTTCTGGAGCATTCATCCATCTCCCTGGCACGAGCAGGGCTGAGCAAGCCCCCAAGCACTTTTGAAAATCCCACCTGTAGTGATTAATTATTCACAGCATCACATACAAACCCCTATGGCTCTGACAACTCATTGTAATAAATTAGGCACTGATTGGATTTTTCCTTGCATTTATGCAGCTTAATGTTATTTAAGAGACGAATACCTAAGCTTTCATAGAAGCTGAAGACATGAACGTGGTATCCAGTACCCTCACAGGCACCTCCACAGCACTTCTTGTGAATCTCTATGAAGTTGCTGAGGATTACAGAGATTTTTTTTGGCCCTACTCATCTTAATTCTTATACTTTTCATGGTGAAACACCAAGGTGTTGGGGCAGGCTACTCCACATGCAGATGGGAGAGGGGTTTGTGTTCCTGAGCAACACCCTCATCAATACAACAAGAGGACAGATTTTTGATTGAAAAAAAAGAAGTTAATTCTATGTGCTATTGCTTTCTTAAAGAACATTCTGAGAAAAGAAGAGACCCTCAACTAATACAAAATCAGAGCATTTCTGCTGAGCATCCCCTCAAGATTCTGGTCAATCTATGAGTACTTGGATGAGTGCATCACTCAAAGTCCAGCCATGATCAAGTCTGCGTAGGCAAGGCAAGAGCTCTATGGCTGCCTCTGTAATCCTGGCAGCAAAGAAATGGCCAAGAATCGGGTTGGAATATTAATTTTTAAATTTTTTTTTTTAAGAAAACATAAATAGACTTGATTCAGTTAACTGATGCATTCACCAGATGTAATCCCTAACCAATGGATTATACACAGCGTTCAATGCATAATTCCGATCTGCTCTTTATTTATAAGAGAATGAAAAGGATCAGGTCTATTTTTAACTTCCTGGAAAGTTTAAAAATAAAGAACAGCTTTCAATGATGCATTAAACAGCAGGTTTCAGCCTTCCTAAAAATGAGCCTGTACGTATAGAAAGGGTGAAGTCCTGCAGCTCTACTACCCACACCACAAGTAGGTGAATTGAGAACAGCTTGTAAGGAACAAATGAAGAGTGAGGAATATACGCTGAGAAGTACTGCATGTGTGTGATTAAAATTAGGGAATGGCAGGGAATCTTAAAGTCTCCTAATGGCCTGGAGCTTGGTCACCACTCAGCTCAGGAAGCACTAGGCAGAAGGAAAAAAAGCAGAGGCATTTTGCTGAATGTGGATCCTGAACATCCCCTCAGCCCAGCTCTGCACCTTTAAGAATCTGAAGTCTCACTTTAAGAAGTTTTCCATCTTTCCCCCTCACCCCCGACTCCCAAGGCACATTTTTCCAGCAGGCTTGTACCCTGCCCCTTTTGCTATTTAAAATTCAATTTAAGTCTTCCATCAGA
The DNA here is from genome assembly GCA_013400375.1 of Thinocorus orbignyianus. Classification (NCBI taxonomy): domain Eukaryota; kingdom Metazoa; phylum Chordata; class Aves; order Ciconiiformes; family Thinocoridae; genus Thinocorus; species Thinocorus orbignyianus. Next base: position 155,492 of record VXBW01002700.1, on the reverse strand, counting down.
CTAGGCTGGGTTTACATTAGTACATTCCGCAGCAAATCCTGGGTGCTGGGGAGAAGGGGAGCGGTGGTCGCAGCACCAGCCTTTTTGGAAGCCTCCCACCTGGATTCTTGAAGGAGCAGCACCAGGGCCATCCCCATCCATCCCCCCCACAGCCTCTGGAACCCCACTTTATCACACCATCACCCCAAACAGCTAGGGCACAGGCACCTCAAATGCTTCAGGGGGACACTGTCCTGCAGGAGGAAGATGTGGGGAGGTGTTAACATTACAAAGCGCTGCTGGTGGATCAACCAGGGTCAGTATTAAAAGCCATCACTTGTAGCTTCGTTTGAGACCAAATTTTCTTTCTTTCCTTGGAAAAAAAACTGATAACAGGTACAAGAGGCTTTGAAAAAAATAAAATTAGGCATTTTTTAAGTTTCAGCCCATGTAAAACTACACATTACATGTAGCCCATAAAATTAAATTCAGCCTTGCCTCTAAAAATCAAATCCTATTAAACACGAGGGAAGAGAGAATGCCTATCTCCCCACACTTAGGAATCATTTTCCTTTAGGCCAAGGAAAGGAGATGCTAATAGCAAAGCAACTAATTTCACATAAACAGGGAAGGAGAAGGACAGTGAGAAATGATGCTCAGAGCCCGGCCACGCAGGGGCTGGCACAGGAGCCAGAGAGAAGAGAACGCCTGGTAAGCATTGTTTGCACTTGGTTTGAAAGATGGGCTTTCTCTAAAATAAATTAATGTAGATTTTTGTCCAGAAACTCTGGAAAAACTCTTCTGTAAAAGTAATTCTTTTAAATTAAGTATCAGGTGACATAGTGAAAGTTATTTTTTTTCCCCAAAATGTTATCTATATCTATATGCATAGAAAGTGACAGCATATACAAAACATTACCCACCCAAAGAACTCTGTTTTGTGTGACTTGATCCCTGCCACAGCAGCCGGCTGCTGGAAACCAAACCCAAGTGGTGCAGCAGCTCTGCAACACCAGCACCAGGAGGGAGAAACCCGTCCCCATCGCACAGGCAGAAAAAAAGCAGGTTATTGTAACAGCAAGACCAGTTCATAACCTCACTTCACGGACTCGCAGCCATGAATTGCATTAAGATTAATATCCTAATTATCCTGCAATGTTGCAGTGGACTTGAGTGCTAATTGCCACCGGCGTGGGGTACTGACGGGTTCCATCTCCTGAGAAGCCTGTCCCTGCTCCCGGCCACCCTCCCTGCAGCACCAAGCCAGCTGGGCTCTGCCTTCCCTTGGCTTTAACAACCTCACACTGCTGGAAGAGGGGCCAAATTTACCTTATTACACATTTCAGCTGAAATAAAGGAGGATGATACCCATTAAGATGAGTAGCAATTCAGTTTTAAACCACTCAGGTAACTGGTGTATCCCTCTTCCCTATACCCAAGGATGGAAAATATTGTTTTATACAAAGACTCCAGCAAATTTAGCTGCTGAAAGCTAGTAACAGTCCAGCTTTTATTGGCACTCTTCTCTATCTGCCCTGGCTTCCCTTTCCCCATATATTTTAAGCACCAGCTTCTGTACATATTGGTACCTTATGCTTCGGCAGTTGTGCCCTGTAAATATAGAAGACTTAACCTAGGGCTCAATCCAGATCTTCCCCCCTCCCTAGTATTTTTTAAGGAGAAAAGGTCAGAGTATTCCAGTGAACTGACGCACTCTGTCTAATTTATACAGCAAGAAGCTTAAAATTGTGCGTCATTTGACCATTTTCCATTTGTTCATGCTGAGATTAAGAGATGGGCTTATTGTTGAGCTTATAGTTGAAATTACAACTAAGAGGGAAAAAAAGGGTTATAGGAGATCAGTAGCTGCAGCTGGGCTTTGATTTATTGCTGCCCAGTCATGGCAATGTAAATTAGAAAACTTGGGGAAAAAAAGCAGCTCATCGGGATTGAGGGAAGCTGAGTAATTAACCATTTCTAAGGTAAAGCTTTCCAAATGCAAGTGGGGAGCCAGGGCTTGCTGTGAGCAGTAACAGCTTGTCTAATTGCCAAAAAGCATCTGTGACAGCGGCGTGGAATGCAGCTGCGACTGCAAGGGAGAGAAACCCAGCGTCAACACCAGAAATCATTTGTAAAGCTGAGGAGTCAGCAGTTTTTGGTGCTACTTCATCACTGCACAGCACCTCTGGGGTCAGACAGATGGCAGGTTTTACGCACCCTCCAGGAGTCAGCTCTTCCCTCAGATACCTCCCCAGCCTTCCCTCCAGTAGATGGGAATCTTTTAATGGCATGAGGTTCAGGATCAAAAATAATCTCAATACATATTCTTGAGTTTTGCAGCACCACAGGCAAGTGTAATAAAAAAATATAAAGAAAAGAGCCAAACCACCACCCTAGAGCTGGCCAGCCATGCTCACAGCCACTTATCCAAGCAGGTTATTGTGAGTGCACACACGTTTGCACAAAGCCAATGCCAACCCCAAGCTGATGGAAGTGTAAATGCTTCAGCTGAAGTTAGTGGAGCCATGGAAATTCCTACAAGCAGAACTGTGGATAAGGAGTTTAAAAAACCCCAAACCTTTTCCTTCCAGTAGCATGGATCCCTAAAGTTCCTCAGGTTTTAGTAAAGAAAAGGAAATTCATGAGAATGCTTGTAATTCTCAGATTTCTTTCCATATTCTTTTTATTTTGTGTATGATACAAATCCCAAATTGATTAGTATTTACATGATAGTGGTAAGAAGGGTAACAGATTTGCTGACACTTTCCTGGAAGGACTGTTGCTATCTATAGCATTTTCCATCTTCATCTGGGATATTTTTATGGGACTGGAGACAGATGGATTTTCTAGTAAGGTGAAAATAAAGACACAGCCATTTAAATAATGTATTTCCATGTGTGGTAAATCACTAATGCCATAAGATTTTGCTCAAACTAAATATATTTTTCATCAAACAGCCACTTTCACTGGTGGAAAAAACAAGAAATATCACCTTCTAACTTTGCAAACTTTTGTGAATGCTCAAAAAGGTAAAAAACTGACAGAATTCCGGTGCCAAATGCTGCTCAAGCTGCTTGTGACAGCCATTCTCCGTGCAGGGTAGGTATTTTGCTGTAGAAAGATTTATTATGAAATATCCATTAACGAGCTTTTTTTTATAGCTATGAAAAATACTTGACATTTTCCAGAGCAGCATCATTCTTGAATTAAAGGACCAGAAAAATAGGAACATCAACCAGCAGGAAGGACCAGAACATCTACCTTGAAAACGTGCAAGCTGAAACAGGTCACCTAGGCAGGAGATTGTGAAACCCAAGCACAATCACAACGCTTCTGGTCTCAAGACAGGCAGTGGATGCCACAGGTCTTTTCTCAAGAAAAGAACACACAACCCGGGCAGTTTTCCTCCTTGAACTTGGTTGGCAAAGCTCATTTTTCCTACAAAACCCAAGTTCTGCCCATTTTTTGAAGCCCAAAGACTAAATTCTTGGGCAGAACTAAGTAATCTTCATCTGCTCTGTTGGAGAAGACTACTCTGGTGGCTTATCAGTAGGTTTAGATACATTAATGCCTTAACACCAACATATATTATATATATATCTCAGAACTGATCTCCACAGGCACACAGGTGTGGGATGTTCAATAACGTTTATGTGAATATGGTTTTCTTTAGATTATGTCTCATTAAAACCAGCAAAGATGTTGCTGTTACTTTCTAATTAGAAATATCACCATAGAAATACTTCATCCTAGAGGTCCTACACATCTGCAGCGAAGCACCTTCTAGTCTTCCAACCTCTAGTGTATTAAAAGCATTTTAAGATAGGGAAGTAATTTTATCCAATGTTGAAGTGGAGATCTGAGACAGAGACAAATTATTACTGCTGAGCTCCAGCACAGCATTTTTCTTACCAGAGACCTCAAAGTGCTGACAGAACAACAAGTTTAATCCAGGTCTCTCCAGCCCAGTTCAGCATCCTCAGTGTCAAACCACCTGGATTCCAGCTCTCCCTCAAAAACTGGGGTGCAACTGGGACTTCTCCTGGAACTCACGCTCTGAGAATGTTTGATTTCTACTAAAAGTGCACAGCCAAGAACACAGTGAGGCAACACGAAAGCATGATGCAGCAGCTCATTAATTATCAAGACAAACAGAGCCCGTATCTGTTTAAAGTTGTCTTTCGCAATGACAACTGGAAGAACCTATAGAAATAAACATCAGTTGAGAGATGCTGCTATCACAAGGCAAACTTACAAGCCTTCTGCCAGATAAGGCATTTCAGAGCTTTACAGAAAAACACGATTAGCCACGGATGGACTACAGCAAAGTAGATAAAGTTTAGTGCCTAAAGCTACGAAGATTTAAGTGCTATTGTGACATGAAACGCATTGTGCCAATTTTCCAACTCCGGCAAACATACTAAATGTCATTGTCTTTCTAAGAAGAAAGGATCTATTCTTGTTTCCTTTTTTATTGACTGAGGAAGATTAAGGGTAATCTCACTAAATCCTCAGTCACCCCACACAATACACTTTTTGGACATTGCTGTGTCATTCAGAATATTATATTCCATAACAGAAAACTCTTGCTTAATTCATCCCTGCTTACTTTTGTCCCTCTGCCCCTTCCAAAACATCCCCCTGCCACACACCTCTGGTTTTGCCACCCAGTAAGACCAGCTTAAATTTGGCACGGAACCCCAGGGTGGCCAGAGCCATCACATTTTACTTCACACAGCTAGACATGTCCAGAAAGGACAGCAGCCAAATGCAAGACATTTCCTTCCTGCTTTGGCTGCAGGATAGAAAGACAAATGAAGCTTGCCAAGTTGGATTCGTTTTCCTGCTCCCCTCTGCTCTCTCCCACCTCCCACTGGAAAAGAAAATTAATAAAAAATTGAAAACTAAGTCCCAAACATAGCAGGTATGAAGGAAAAAAAAAAAAAAGAAGGCAAAACCCCACCACTTAAGAGAAATCCTTTTACAGCTCCACAGTCATTAAGCTTAATTTCTTCAGGAAACCTGAAAAAGATAAAACTTGCAGGAACCACACGTATCAGATGGCAGCATCACTGACCATGGGGAATGCACTTACTGTATTGTGATCTGTCAAAAGGAGCTGGCACAAGTGATTTTTGTGCCAAAGACCATTTTATTCCTGAAGTTACTGGGGACTAGTCAAAACCACAGCAGAGTCTTGCTGAGAGGTTGGATTAATACTTCCAAGGCAAAGCAAAAAGAGGCCAATTCCTCTGATATAAAGACAACTTGCTGAAGCCACTCTCTGTCCCAGGAATACCACATAACTACCGCTGGGATCTGGTGCCCAGGAAACAGCAAAAGATTTTTATTTCTCATAGAAGTTCATGATCTGTTCCCTACGGGTCTCCTCTAAAGGCAGTGGAGCCTTTCCATTGGCTCAGTGTGTCTTTGGATAGGCTTCTGGAAGGGGCAAGGAAGTGGGATGCTGAAAACACAGCTTTACACATCACCAGAGGAACATGTCCACCTGGACAAAGGCACCTGCTCATGGAAGGATTTGGGGAAGCATCACCCCAGGTTGGTTCGCTGAATTTGTCCCATTAGTGATTTAAAAACCTTTGAGATCCTTGAGATAGTCTACTTGGAGAACACCAGGACAAGTTTAGCCTCTTCTAGCGGCAAGAAGCAGCCCCTCATCATAGAGGTCACAGATGGGGCTGGAAACCCCAACCCACACGTGGTGGCTTGTAGGCATCCCAGAGGAGACTGAAGGTCAGCAGAGAATCTCTTCTCCACTCAAACACACACAACACTGGGCTGGGCAAACAGGCTGTGATCAGCCTCAGCTGCACAACAAAACCATTCAGGACAAAAGGCTCTATTCAAAGGGAAAGGCTTTAACTCATCCATAAGATAATACAACAGTAACAATGGCAAGAAAGGGACAATATCAGGGGAGAAATATCATGCCAAGGCAGGTGGTATGAACTCCTTGTGTGTGAAGTCATGGACTTTTACACAGCTTTTCTTTGAAGGTAAATCCTAGCAGTTATTCCTGAAGCCCCACAAAACAAGCCCTCCCCATTGCTCTGCTCTAAACTGAGAAAGAGGAAGAAAAAAATAACAGTAAAAAAAAAGTCTCTTTGGTGCTAATACTTATCCCAGTATTTTCTCACTTAAAGGTATTCAAGCCAAGCAATCTGTGAAATCCATCAGGGCTCCCATTGTTCCCTACAATCCTTTTCTTTTTAATAAAAAATAATAAAAATCAATCTTAGATGCACAAATAGTCTGTACAAAGTGCAAGATAGAGCAAGTATTTCAAAACAGAAGAGCCAAATTCTGCCCTCATGCAGTTGTACGATTGCTGTCGTCAGTGGAAGCTTCACGAAAGTTTCCAAACTCTGAATTTTCACCCAAATGTCTAGCAGAGACCGTCCTTATTTTAACAACTGGGATGTTTATCTGAGCAATGACGGCACAATTCCTCATTGGTTCTAATTAGAAAGTGATTAGAACGAGAAGCCTAATGCAACGATAGTGCCATGGTTTGCCACTTACTTCTGTTAATCAGAGCCTGGCACCAAATCAATGTCCTCTCCCACAACAAAGAAGAGCGGGTCCTACAGAGCCATTTCTAATACCTTCATTCAGCAGGCTACAAAGTAAATTCTGATGATTTAATTGGAAATGATGTTTTTAATAGGAGGCTGTTTTTGCAATTACCATTAAAACCAAATGTCCCTTTAGCTTTATCTAGGCTATGACTTCTGCTAATGGTGTTCTCTTGGATGACTGCCTTTTTATCAGTTGTATTTTTGAGACTCCTAGGGCCCAATTTGATGTTCCCAGGTATTTCAAACAGAACACATCGTACATTGTTCAAAAGTAATATTATTAGAAATGCAGCTCGATACATCATGTTGCAATCTTTTTTTAGACAATTGTAAGATTCTCTGAATCTGACCCTGTATTATTCAAGAACTTTTAAAAAGTTTAAAGACAAGAACTATCTAATGGAAAAAAATTGTTCAGATTCCAGATCGCCATTACCAGCTCGAAAATTCACCATTTTCCACTCTCTTCCATCCTTGCCTAACACCAAAAAACAGCCACTGCTTCCTATGGCCCCTGCCATCTCCAAAATGGTTGAGGGGAAAACAGGGAGTTTGTTCTCCTGTTGTGACGGGAGTTGAAACCATTGAGGAGCTCCAGCATTGTCCCCCACAGCCACTGGGCAGGGGCACCTCCTCCACCACCTGCCTGTGTGGAAAGGAAAGAGTTAACTCAAAAAGAGAGACAGGCAATAGGAAATTTACCTCACATCTGTATTATATCCTGTACTGACAGGTGTTTCACTGTTGTAACACTCCCTTAATTTATGATCCCTCTGGTACCAAAAGACTTCTGTCCCTTTCTGATAAAGCTCTGAGCAGCTCCGAGAGCACTCGCTCTTCAAGCTGGCAGCGGTCACATCAACAGCAGCACTTGAGCCTCCCCAGAATTCAATGCCGAAGTGACAGACCTGCACATACTTGCTCACACATGGTCCTGCTCCAGCAGGACATCCCATTAAATTCAAGGGCACCTTAAACAGGGACACCTCCCACCAGAGCAGGTGGCTCCAANCTCCAGGTGGGGTCTCAGCAGCACAGAGCAGAGGGGGAGAATCACCTCCCCATGACCTGATGGTCATGCTTTTTTGGATGCAGCCCAGGATGTGGGCATTTGCTCAGGGAGCAAGCGTGCATTGGTGGGGGTTACTGCGAGAAGAGCAACAGAACCTGCATCTTGTGGCCCTGCACTCCCACATCTGCCCTGGCCATCTGTCACCCTGGCATCATTCTGAGCTCCTAAGCTCTTCGGGACAGTTACTGCCCTTCTGTTTGGTCAGCAAGATGATGATGACAGCTGGACCACATTTAGGATCCCAAAGTGGAGGTAAATAGTCACACTCCTAATAAAAATAATCATCATTCTGCCTATTGCAGAGCTCGGTACCATGACTCAGGCACAGCAGTCTTCTGCTGGCCTCCAGCTGCCTGCTCAGACACTGTCCAGAGCCAGAACTGTTTGCCATTTAAGGATTAATGTAGAAAAAGATGCCAGAGTTGGAATACTGCTCAGTACTTTACTGAAATATCAGCAAGAAAATTGCTTTAGAAGATACATGGCTGGATTCCTATTTATCTTTCTTTCTTATTAAAAATGCAACTAATAAAGTAAAAGGCAGCTATAAGACTTCGAGCCCAGCAGAGGAAGCTGAATGCAAGCGCTCTTGCCCAAACCCATGAGCTCCTTGGAAGAGAATAATGTATGTCAGCAAAAGCTAATTTGCCCAAGCACAAATGAGAAAGCAATTTTTTTGCAGGCTGCAGTGAAAACAAAGCAAGGATGGTTACGATTCCTCCAAAGAGAAGGAAAAGCAAACAAAAGCAGACAATAAATGATGGAGGAAAAAAGGTGACAACAGATAAGCAACTGAGAGTGAAAGAATTACAGTCCAGGGAAAACTTATGGGCTGTGATAAGGCTTCACGGGCTGGAGTCAGAGTAAAATTTAGGAAGGAAAAAAAAAAGAATAAAATGCAAATCACTTATAACAAGTCTCCTGTATATTATTCACAGGGGTATCTTCTTTTAAAGGGCTTAACAGGCAAGTTCCAGCTGAGACCTGCTGTTCAGGCTTAGAAGTAAGAGGGCAACCGCCGCTCTGGTGGTGAAACACAGCCTCCTGCTGTCACCCGTTACCTAACACCCTGCATTGGGGTCAGCCCCTGCCATCCCAGCATCACCCCAACTCGGCCACCCCTGCCCGAGTCCATCCCAGCTTAGTAAATAGCCCAGATGTTCACAGCACGTTACGGAACAGGCAACCATGTGCCTGGCGTTAGTGAGTGTGACTGTGGGGCTGGGTTTTATCCTTATCCTCTGCCATTTGACTTCTTCCTGAGCCTGCCTAGCTGTGTCTAAACTCTAAAACCAAATGAAATTACAGTGCAACTCATTATAAGCTTGTGAGTTTAATTATTTGAGCCCTCCCCTGCGCTCTGGCAGCTTAGCTGCTGAGCCTCCTCTGACAGAGCCATCCCTGGGAACCCTCCAGTGCAGGATTGGTGGTGATCAGCATCATTAAACCAAGTTACATAAAGAGCAAATCACACACACACAAAAATTGCTTTTCAAATTGCCTTGTTTCTGCACCTTCAGGAGGAAGGAAAGGGATATTTTATTTTGTTTTCCTTTCCAGGGAAGATGAAAGCCAGGGAGCTGAACTGACCCTGCTGCAACCCCCTTAAGCAGTTCATGCCTTCTGTGCCCTTTGGCTCTGCTCATGCATTTCGGATGAAGCAAGTGGCCAGAGTGATGCTTAAAAAGAAAGCCAGAACTATCAGCATCCAAACTCTGGAGGTGCAAAAGGCTTCTTTTGCACACTCAAATTCACGGCAGCAATGAGGCTGGGATATGAGTTACCTGTGAAAGGAAGAAAAAATGTTGACACATCTGATAGAAGGGAAGCAACTCAAATCCCAAACTGCTGCCAGACCCTACCAGCAGTCGTGGCTTGGGGAGCAACTGGCTTAATTCAACAGGACTCTTCAGAGCTTGGTGTAACCTACAGGTGAAAATATATATATATATATATATATATGTGAATGAAATGCTCATGTCAGATATGGAAAGGAAATCTGGAGATCCAGGAAATCATGCAAAACTTCGGGATTCCCCTTGACACTGAATTCAGTCACACCACCCTTGGGGAATGAAACAACTTTTTACTGGAGCAGCAAATACACTTCCCACCCCGTCAGATTTTGCTGCTCAGGCTTAGTAGCAACTCACCAGGCTGCGTTATTGTAAAACAACATCACTGTAACACATTTGACAGAGCACTGAGTATCACCCACCCCTCATCTCAAGAAGGATCACAGTGGAATTTGCAAAACAGGATCAGTCCCTGAACTCCAAATTTCACTCCATCTTTCCCTCCTTACTCCTGCACAAGGCAGGATGCTCTGAAAAGGAAATAATAATGACATTCCCAAAGTCTACTCATTCCAGATCCATTTCTGAAAACTTTCAAATCAACAGGTGGATTATTTGCTTTGCCACAAAATAATATATCCCACTTTTTAACTTATGAGTGATGGCCGATACGACACTGCTACTGAGCCCAATGTTCATTTTGAATTCTCCATCATCTTGAAATCTTAGACTTGATGGAAGGCACTATACATTGGTTTCACAAAGCAGAAATAGCAGCTGTAATACATATATTTGGTCACAGAGGAAAAAAAATAATCATATTCCAAACCAACTAAGAAGTCATTTGGAAATGAACATGTAGCCTCTCCAAGCAGAGCAGTGCAAGCTGCTTCCTACTTGGAGTCATTCTGACTGGATAGCAACAAACCAAGCCAGCAGATGCTTATTTTCCATTTTAACTTTTATGGTGTATTAGATTTAGTCACCTTGTCTGGCATCAGTTATGAAAGAAGCATTAAGAAAACATCTACAGAGGGTCAACTCCATTTTAACCTTCATAAACAACAACAAATATCCCCAATGCCAGTTCGCTGGCCACAAGCCTGCTATTAAATTTATAATAATAAAACCCAGAAGAAATAGTTCTGGCAGTGTCTCAGATGTCATGCTTACATCTATATCTTGAGTTACTACAGTTCAGCACTGGACCTGGGACTGGTCAATTAAGAAAAACATTATCATAAGACATGAAATTCAGAGCTACAACTTAATCTCATCTTGGAGAGAAGAGAGATCACCTGTAACCAGCTTATCAGAATCAAGTATGGTGGTAAAAAGTTAAGAACAAAGTTGTAGTTTTAAACCCAGTATAAATCTGCTTTTCTGAAGTCAGTTCTTGGCCACAGGCTTATTCAACAGAAAAACAAAAGGTTGAGAATCAGCATCTTCAAATGGGTATTAGCTCAAAGGGGAAAGGAAAAAAAAAAGAGCTTGGAATGATTAAGTGACAATTTCAAACATCCTAAATTGGCCAGTTCATATCACTTGTGTGACACATCGGGGTTTGGTTTCTCCATCCCAGAGCTACAGAGAAACATGAATCCCAACAAGCAAATAAAGAAAAAGCAAGTTCAAAGCAGAGATCAGGAAACACTCGACACAACCATAAATATTTTATTGAGGCAGAATTGCTGTTTCATTCAGGAAATTATTTGATACCATCAAGGGCTGATTAAGAGTTGGAAGTAGAGAAGGGACTGGGCAAGCCAAATAATTACTCTAATTGTCAGAATCAGTTGACTTCATCCAGAGCAGAGGCTGCTGCACTGAACTTTAAAACAAAACAAAAAACCAAAACACACACTACTGTTTTTATTTGCACATTTACTAACTCAACACTGAGAAAGGCTCTGAGTATGCAAGACCTGCTGTGAGGAGAGTATTGCCTGCCAGGCTGGTGTGGGTTCTCAAAGCAGGTTAAAGGGTCTTAAACATTTTGGCTCCTTTCATTTTGATATTCTCCAGCTTCTACCTCAATATCACTGATAAATCAGTAACCACATCACTGATCTCCAAATATAATCATTCCACATATCTTGCTCATATGTCTGCTCTCAGCCTATTTTCTTTACCTCAGTGGTCAAAGACTTTTTTCTCAGTTTTAGCTCTTGCCATGTCACCACCTGCACAGTAACCATGGGCTTTTGGGAGAGCTTTGGCAGCACATACTCCATCACCTGCTTCTAGAAAGGTGTTTTTTCTTTATCCCTCCTCAATGTTTTTGTTATAATACCAAATCGTGGTATTTTGTGTGCACTCCTGGAGGTCCTGGTACGTAATGAGCCAAGTGATGCAAAATTGCAGCACAGCAGTTACTGCAAAACTGCTTCCCTGCAACAGTATGCAAGAACAGAACGATGCATCGCTTAGATTTAGTCATCAATAAGCTTTCCTATGTATTTCATGCTTCAGCATCCACATATATTGTCATTTCATTGCCTCCTGTGGACAAAGGAACTCTCAGTATGTGCATTTTGCAAATTGTTTTTTGTTTAGTTGGGGTTTTTTTGTTTGCTTGGTTGTTTTTTTAGCTGAAAAGAGTTTACAGGAAGAGGACAGTGGCATCACTCCCCAAGTTGTCTCTCTGTCCCCTGGAACAGCTTTATGCAAACGAAAGATATAACAGGCCTCACTGCCTGAGCTTTTCTTTACCAGTGGAATCAGCTGGGGATTCTACATCTTCCCAGCTTTGCAAATCCTCCAGCAAGAGATGAGAGCTTCCTGGCATGCAGGATCCATCATTTTTCATTGCACAGGCTGAAGAAATAATTTTCAGGCTGAAAATGAGTCACAAACTCTTCCCCAGCACAATTCCTGTGTATTTTTAAGTATTTACCTTTGATAAAGGGATCGAGAAGATAGAGACTGAGAATCTTAACTTCTTATGTACCTATAACCATCCAAATTAGAAGTATATGCCCTCTGGACATGCCCCTCTAGACTTAACAGGACTTAGGGAAGTCAAAGAGCTTTTGGTGACTAGAAGTCAGCTGTCCAGGCTGAAGGGATCATGCTGTCACCTCCCTATTTGGGCCACCCCAGGGGTCACAGGTCCTCTCTGGGGTGAGGGGACACCTCCAGATGTGCCAGGCACAGGGGTCCAGCCTCACAGACGATGCTGTGGACACCAGCCCCATGTCCCTGCAGATGTGGGGGATGTTCACAGCACCAGCTCTGCAATCTGCCTGTATAATCAAGCTCTTGTCTACAACGGGAAAAGGTTAAGAGAATTGACCAGCAAGGAATTTCCTGGTGTTTAATCTTTTACAGCACGAGGTGATTAAGCTATCTGTGCATGGAGAGAAACATTACCAACACTGACGGGGAAGAGGGCGATTACCCCACAGTGCCTGATTGATCACAACTCCTTCCAGTAAATTAATTAAAAGCTGCTATTAAAAGGAAGCTCAGCAGCTTTCCCATGGCGTTGTTTGCAGGAACAGCGTTACACAAATAATGGATCACAACAGGGGGAACATGGATGCCTTCAGAGCTTCCATAGGAATTCGGTGAGCAATTAGTGCTACTATCAATGCTGCCAAAACGAGGTGTTACTCAAACCCCTGAGAAGCCACAATCACATCCAGCCAGCCCAAAACTGAAGGTCCAAACACATCCCAGGTGTCATCCTCATGAAATTAAACAGTCCTGTTTTCAAAAAAGTGTTTGCAGAGATGGAAGGTGAAGTTTGTGGGCTATGTTTGTGGCAAAACCATCTCAGCAAGTACAGCACCGTGTGCTGGACAGTTTGTAACAGCACTCGCTCAGCAGGTTGCCTCCAGAGAAGTATTATATTTAAAGAGAAAAAGCAGAAGAAATGCCCCATATTGCTACTACCAGACTTTTACAAAGGCACACGTATGTTTCCTAAGTTCCCATGACAACTCCAGAAAGCGTTGCTTCCGTTTTTGTCTTATAGGGAAAAGAAAAAACTCCTATAGTTTTTATTTGAAGAGATTCTTTTAAAGTTTATGGTCAGCTTGTTAGACTTTGACTCAGCCTTTTTCACCCTGCTCACTTCCATGAAGTTGCAGAGCTCCCAGTTGCAAATCTGTGGCTTTTGAGTCTTGTTGCCACAGGCTTATGATGTGACAAGTTCCCCTTAAATTACCCAGGGTAGATAAAGTGCAGGGGAAGAGGAATTATGTTTCATGTTTTTGAGAATGCTTACGTGTGCCTGCATACACCATCTCTCAAGCTGTTCCCAACTGCAGTTAAATTGTCTTGGATTAAGGCTGTCATTGCACAGAAAGTCCCTGCCCCTGGAAAGAGGCAGTTGATGATTTTTTTGGTAGCATCACAGCAGAGCTTGACTGTCCAGCCTTCTCTCACCCTCTGAGCACAGCTGGTGCCCTGGCAGAGAGTCAGAGGCATCAAGGGATGTTCTGGGAAACACTCAAGAAAGCAGCACAAGGTTAATAAGCTGCTCCTATTTAGATTTCCCCTGCTCAGAAGGGGTTTGCTGCTTCTTACATCACAGCACAGATTTTCCCCCTCCACCACCCCCTCCCTGCTGACATTCACAGTATCATTATGATTCCCCAAGTGGACATTTTCAGATGCAATTTATTATATTCTTTAACTCTACAGTGTTATGGAGAGCCTTGGGACATCCCCTGCCATGCAGCATTCCAGTAACTGCCGTAGAGACGGGTAACTGTAAAAGATGATTAAAAGATGAAGCAGGAAGGGGCACAATGTGAACTTATTGCCTGTTATATTGGACTTGGGTACAGCAGTCCTTCCACTCTCACATTCAGAACCATGTAGAAAGATAAGAGTTTCACAAATAAAGTTTCCAAAATACTTACAGAAATTCAGGAGCAAGATTTTTGCCCTTTAAGGGCCAGTGCAAGGTGGTCCCAGCAGATTGAGCCGTACTAAGGGATGCCTGCAGCTGAACATGTGGGCAGGAAAGAGCTTTCCATCCCCATCCATCACTTCCAAATTCCTTGTCATTTTCTATGACAAGGCTGGAATGGGAACAGGCAGGATTTTGCAGACCACAAAGCAGTACCCTGCATCACTGGCCCACCACTTTTTCTTTCACTTGGGAAGCTTAAATTCCTCTTCCCTCAGCATAAAACTAAGTCCACATCTGTATCTTCTACTACTTCTAAGCTACTATTAAGATAACAGACAGAGGACAAATGAGGTTCTACAAATTACAGCTGGAGGGACCAAGACTTTCATCTGCTTTTTGCACTATAGTTAAAAAGGAAAAGCTGCAACAGCATTCCACTAGAGATCCTCACATACAGCAATGACCTTGCAATGCAAGAAAGTGAGTTTGATGGGTGAGAATGCAGCACACAGTAACAATATAAAGTCTGATTATTAAATCCTGAAGGCAGAGCTCACACTTTCACACTCCAGTTCATTCAGGTGCATGTAGAAAGCCAGAGTAACAAAGCAGCAGTAAATGACGGAGCTTCCTGCCAAATCAACCCCAGGAAATGCAGGAACCCCACTCAGTACAAAGCTACACCTCGCCGGATTTCCAGCACAAAACAGAGGCGGTAAATTCACTCCTTATGACAAATGAATGCCAGCTCTGCTGAAGCTTGCCCAGGAAAGGCAAATATCCCCACTAATGAAAGGAACTAGGAAAACATCTGGGCTACTGACTTACAGTATCTCCAAATTAATTATTTCAGCCTAAAACTGGGTAAGTTACAAGAAGAAAAGATCTGGCCTTGATCAAAGCTATTAACCTGTTCGGGTGAAACCTGACAAAGAATTCTGGCCAAAGTCATGGAATCACAGGAGAGCCCAGGATGAAAGGGACCTTGACAGAGGACCTAGCCCGTCCTTTCATGGAAAAGGGAGCTTAGATGAGAACAAAAGCAACAGGCTTTTAGAAAAATAGCTGGTTTGAAACAGAGAATTTCAGATTTTCAATCCTGCCTGCCATCCTGGCTCCGTCACAGCCTGGACCAGCAGATGACCTCTGCTGGCTGAGGATGCAGGGCTGCAGCTGGCTTCAGAGTTATCACCCAGCAGTTTCACGTGCCCCAGCTGAAAACACCACATGCAAAGTGTCACCAAACCCAAGCTCTTTAAATTAACACTCATGGCAAGCTAGAGATCCATAGGAAATTTAAATCACCAATAAAGGACTGTGTCCTTGGCCTGGCAGCAGTGACGGATGGCGAACGTCTATTTACTGACATCCAGGACTTCCAGCTTTTTTTGATATGCTGGAACTTCCCATCTTCCTTCCTATTAAATGCAAGCCATAAAAAAGGAATTTCCCTGCACTTTACACAATTCTGAGAAATAAAAGCCCTCGCACCAGCCTTGCGTGTTCCTGTTCATTAACAGGCCCTGCTTCTCCAACGAGGACCAATTCCACATGATTTACAATGAAAAACAGGAAATGAAAATCTGCTTTGTGATTACATCTCCTCCTTAAAATACAGCACAAAGCACCGATGGCTACGGCAGGCTTTTCTACTGCCTTTGCCTTCTGACAGGCTATTATTTAGTGACAGCATTAGAAATAGGCTGGTGCTCTGGGATTTTTCAAGCAGACAAAAGCTTTTGAAAACTGGCCTTAAATCACACGTAGCAGACAGACCCTGGACTTGCTTGTGAATAATTAGATCTGGGTGACACCCTCAGACCAGGGTCAAATACTGACAGTGGCCCTGAAAGTTGCCAGTCCAGGGCAACCCATCCTCAAAAGCAAGAGGAGAAAGTAGAAAGAGACAGAGAAAGCAGCAGTCCCTGGGCTGGTCCATCCAGTTTTTATCATAACAGCAAGGCAGTCATCTGTGGCAGCATCTGCTTCAGCAATACTGAGAACCTCCAAAGGTCAGGTACCATCACAGCCTAGAGTGAAGATCCACGAGGCACTTCAAAGTCTAAATGATTCCACAACTGAAACATGAGATGAGGCAGAGAAGAATTGCATCTCTGCATTTCTTAGCTTATTATGCAACATCTAAGCACAAGATCATCACCCTACCTGGTGAGGTGCCTCCAACATCACCTCTCTGCATGGGAAAAGCTGTATTATTCTAAGGATCAGTTTCAGTTATGTTGCTAAACAGCCCATTTATTTGTTGCTACGCTACAGAGCAAATATTTTTGCCATTCGGTTTGTTTAATCACAAACAAAAAGCTATGGGGAAGTAATCCTCTGCTCTGATTTACTACAGGGCAAACCTAGCCTTAAAATGAGAGCAGCTTGGCTTCCCCGGCAATTCCTAGAAGTCAAGCATGGAATATGCTGCCTGATGCCAAGCTTCAGGATTACCTTAAGGCAATACACATAGATCAGGGAGGTGATGAAAATCCAACAGGAGCCCTTCCCATCCCAGGCACCAAATGAGACATTTTCTCCAATGTTTTCTACCTGGAAAGAAGGCAGCGATGATGGGAAGAGCAGATGGGAGCAGCTGTACCAGCATCCCTGGGTCCTCTCTGGTGCTGAAGCCCTTCCACTGCAGAGCATCCCAGCCAGATGCCCAGCAATGACAGCCCTGACAAATCAGCAGCATTCAGCATTTCTGTCCCCAGCTCTACAAACTTCCTCAAACTTCCATGTAGAACAAGTTTCACTTAATGAGATTAACACTATCCAGCTGCTCAGGCAGAGGTGGGTGCTGTGCTGGACAGAAGAAGGGTTATTTGCTTCGCTCGAAATTTGATTTCAAACCAAAGCTTGGCTGATTTTCTCCCCTTTCTGGGTGAAGTATCATGCCCTGTGCTGCATTCACAGTGCTGCCCCTTACACCGGGCATTTTGCAGACAGGATCTCATCCAGAGCAGAGCACTTTCAGCATATGACATCACAGCACATTAAACCTGCTCTCAGTTCAACAGAAAAATTCATCGGGCCTTTCGCTTTGATGCCAGAGCAAAGAGGAGCAAAAAGATTTTATGACTTTATGAACTCTGATGCTTCAGGGGAAAAAAAAAGAAAGAAATGGAAACAGTTCAACTCACCCTGAAGTGCTTATGCGTTGAGATCTTGAGTTCTAAGTTAACATCAAATGTTTCCAGGAATTATGACAGAATTTAGCCCAGCAAAAGAGGTCCATCAAGGTAATCCTCTACCTCAGATCCAACTTCAAAATTGCATTGCACTAACTCAAAGACAGGCAGGAATTTGACCCACAATATTGTCCCTGATGAATGCTCTGGAACTGTTATATTTGTTAGAGAACCAGACATAGACAATAGCTATTAAAAATAATAACTAGTGTTCAGTGATTTGGGTATGAAGGAAGAAAATTAAATGGCTTTAAAAAACTCATTTCGTGAATAATGACATGCTAATCTTGTCCCAAAGCATCACAATAAATGGATACAATAAAGCTGATAGAACTAAATAGTCTTTAGCCCTAAAACCACTATATCTTATCATATCACCACCCCTACTTCTAAGTACCAAGCAGAACACACAACTTCTGTAAAGAGATTTTCTTACTCCAGCTAAACCCTGACGTCACAAGTATTTCCTTTCACCTTTTGCGTAATCAGTTCATGAGGTCATGAGCCAAAGAGACTGAGAAAAAACCTCCTCCCCTTGTTTTGTGTACTTGTATGCATGCATATTACACACAAATATTTGCAGAAACCAAAGCTATAACCTGGAGGAAGCAGGACCAGAGAGAGAAATACAAGAGCTTTTCAAAATACATCTGCCAAGGTTGGCTCAGGTGATATTTCCTTGGTAATAGCCATAGAATTTATATTCAGAAAAGCACATTAGAATATTTCATCTTATGTTCTGTGTACCAGAAGACTGAACTTCAATCAGCCACCCACAGTAGCAAATAATATACATGGGTTTGACTAAGCCTAAGCTAATATTTAGCTAATATACATCCCTCTCTTGGGGTAACAGATTCACAGCCTCTGAGGATCTTCATTGCCCTTGGCAATTTGCTCCAGAATATAATCAATAAATTGCATTAAACTGTGCCCAGTCTCTAATTTCAGTTTGTAGTATTCAACTGGAAGTTGAAGCCCTATGTATTCTCTGGTAGATTAAAAAGGTCTGTAAGTACCAAAAATCTCTCTGAAAGGGAAAGCGACTACATTTAAATCACCACTCAATCCCTTTTATAAGCTAAAGGGGACAAAATGCTTTGACATGTTCTGTCTCCGGATAATTTGGGTCTTACACTCTCCATTTTAAACACATTATCCAAATATAATAAAAATTGAAACAGCAACAATAAAATGCTGCCTGATCCACCCCTCTTCACCTCTAAATGTTAGCTGAGGTAGAATAAGCAGGTTTGGTTTATGCAATAACACCAGAACAGGGAGCACTGCCTAGGACAGCGTGTCACTCTTGAAAGGGGAAATAGTATGTTCTATACAGGAACATAAATGAATTTAAAGTAGCCCTGTACACAGTGAGAACAGGCTGGCACCAGCCAGTGCTCTCTGCCTGCTCCATCCCTGCCTGCTCCATCCCTGCCTGCATTACTCTCTTACCATCTTTCACAGCCTCTCTGGATTATAAAACAAAAGGGTAACTTGATTGACAGGGTATTAGAAGTCCCTGCAACCTGCTCCAATCCAATTTGGATCATTCTCTACCCATCAAGCTCCTGGAAAGTTGCTCCGGGCACAGCCCCTGGAATTTACCCTTTGCAGGTGACCCCGGTCCCTGGGATGTCACTGGGCACCAGCTCCTGGCACGGCCGAGGAAAGCTCCCAAGCATGTGTCTGGCAGCAACCAAGCCTTTTCCTACTGTAAAAAGTTCACCCAACTCCATTTTTCTATCTGTTGCTGTGAGTACACAAGGGCTTGTTTTGATATACTAAAAGAAACAAAACAAACCCACACCACAAACTTTCCTTCCCCTCTCCAACTAAAAGAAAAAGTGAAACCAAACCGCTCTCCCTCTTCAGCACAACTGGGCAGGAAGAGACGCTGGTTCCTCAGATCGTGGCTGCAGCAGCTGCACCAACCATGGACTCATTTTAAACCTTTCCCATAGATTCAGTTATTTTTGTCCTGGACTGACCATTTTGTGGCAGTAAATCCAACAAGAGAAGACAACCACTGGTGCCAGCAGAGTGACCTCTGGTAAGAGACATTTCTCCTGTGATTTAGAGTTTAAGGGTTTTTAAAGATGCTTCACAACTATCCCTGCAGAACCTGTGTTCACTTCTTTCCAGCGCAGCCTTACACCTTTCTATAGGCTCCAAATCAATAAAGGTTGATAAAACCCTGTGCTCAATCTCACCCTCTTCATTCACTTGAGTAGCCTCTCCAAACAAGTGTTTTTAAATGAAGGAGTGAGATTCTTAAGATGTTACCCATCCCATAAATCAGAGGAGCTGTCAGACACCACTAGAGCTGCCCTTAAGCGCTGTCGGCAGTGGAGTTGTGCAGGATGGATTTCTCAGTTTGTCCTCCCTTCCACAGCCTTTCTTTCTGTTTCTGCTCTACAGCATTTGATTTATTTAAGACCTACAGAAAATAAAAAAAACAAACCCACACATCAGGGTATTCGAAACTAAGCTGAGTGAGAGAACAGCAATGCCAGAACAAGTCATTAGCTTAGATCTTAAACCCAGAGCGCAGTGAATTACGTTTGCTTGCAAAGATGCTGTAGAACCCGTGGTGATAAAAAGGCAGGGTTCAACTGTATGAAGGGACAGGGAGCATAAATCCTCCCAGCTCAATCGCAGTTGCTGGGCTGTGTTCTGATCCCACTTGCTGCAGCACAAATTAATAACTCCCTAAGTTTAATACCACCCCTCAGCACAGAGCAAGGCTCATCCGTACAGACCTGCCCACCCTCAACACCATAAAGGTCCAGCCTTCTTTGGTTGCACTCAAGGTGACTGTGATCACAAGAAATAGCATCAGTTGGTCCATGCATTGAGGATGTCCATCCACTCACCAAGAGAGTTATTTAAAGTCTGATCTCAGCCAGTAACAGCTGAATCCTGAGTGGATTTTCACCTTCATCTAAAACCCAACAACACTTAACTTCAAGGCTTTGGCTTACACTCCTCAAGGGTATTTATACCCAGTAGCACCACACTGAACAGGTATTCAGATCTATAATTGGCACAAGTTACTTTTAAAATAGTCTTCCTAGGAGAAATCCAACAGGTTCTGGAAAGTTCTCAGGTCCAGGTGTTATTGAGTCTTAGGTGGGGAGTTTCCAATGAGGGGATGCCAAGGGCACAGAACCGAACTTGCCTCCCTCCTGATTTCAGCCAGAGCTTTGTTAATCATACCCTGAGCTGATGGAACCCCCTTGATGGCATTGGCAGTTGGATGAAATCTTTTGGGACAGAAGAATCCTATGATTAATATTTTTTTCCACCCCTATGAAACACGAGCTTTATACACCTAGCTCTGCTGAGGCATCATAACTCAAACTATCTCAAATGATACAATTCTGGGCAGCTTGCTAATACAACTGTCTTCAATTTCACTTAGCAAACATTTAATTTGTCATCTGCTAATTAACTAAGTAACTGGCATGTTTTCCAAGTTGTGACAGCAGGCGAAGGAGAGTTCTAGGCCCTTTCAGAGCCGTGTCTATTTTAAATCCAACTATGCACAGCCTTTGGCTCAGAGAAACATCCCAACTCATCGTGTCCAAAACGAAATCTGTGATTGTGATAGCCAGGGGTTTGGGGTTTTTTTTTTTTTTGATTAGTCTGAGTTTGCAGCTTTCAAAAAAGCCCTTTCTGGTTGTTTCTATACTCCTCTCAGCTTTGTTAGGCACTTTTAGCTATGGCTTTACATTGCTCCTTCAGTAAATACGCTTCACGTGTTTTCCATTAGAAGACTCAGCTGCAGACAAGTAGCTGAGCAATGAGAATCATCGCAGGGTAGGCTATTTATCACTGATCTGTCAAAGTGTCTGACTTTATCTACATGGATTTGTTAAAGGTGTGTAACAAGTCCTGCGAGACTGTATATTTTACTAGGTGATTCTCACTGAAGAATTGTTTCCTCTTGCATTCCCAATATTGTCTCATTTGAGTTCATCTTAATTTAACTGAAGCTTAATTCATACAATGAACTCAATTTTTTTTTTTCCTTCAGCTAGCAGTAGTTTTCAGCCTTCTTGCCCCGATCCATTTTAGTCAGCAGAATACATTCCTGGCAGCACACTTGGTTCTGCCCTCCCAGTTCGCAGGAACACCTGGGAGTGAACTGGGAATGTATTGATTTTTCCACATAGCTGCTGGCTACAAATCCATATTCATAATATAACATGCAATCTCTGGCTTTTATCAAAATACGAAAGAAGAATTAAATGGGAGCAAAAATATATGCAAAAGAAATATTAAATTAATGAACACTTTGTTCAGTCCCTTGGCACACAACTGTTGCAAGAAGAGAACATTTGTTTTGCACCAGCTCCGTTTGCCAAACTCAGCCCTCGCTGCCTTTGTTATTCTTACAGCTATCTCTGCTTGGACAGGAATGTTCTCATCATATTCCAGCCTAACCCTCCAGTGAAGTTGTACTGTCAGGAGCCTGCGGCTTTACAACCTTCTGACATTTATATAGCAGCTCCAGCAGAAGTTCTGAAAAAAAAAATAATAATTATTTTTTGCTTAGTCCGTGGTCCAGCCAAAGACCACATCTCAGGTCAGCTAGTCCTGGTCCTCTCCGCACACCAAGGATGTATCCTCCAGAACTTCTCTTTCCCAGAGTGAGATGTGGCCTGAAGGCAGGGATGGGGTAATCCAACAGTACTGAAAACTAAAGAACAATACACTGTGAAACCAAAACTTTTCTGTAGTTGGCTATCATCTACTCTCCTGTCCTAAGGAAGCATCCCTGGTAGGGGATTATAATATTAGAAAGAGTAGGAAATGTCAAGCCTTTATCACAGCAATCCTAATTTTATGAGTCTGTGGAGTAACATCCTTCTGCATTCTAAGGATGGTTGGGGCTCCCGAGCATGGGACTGACACCCAGGCTATTTCCATGACCTTCAGGGGTGGCTGAGTGCTAGAACACTGCCCAGTGCACAGGGCTTTACGTCATCTTCACCGTGGGATTGGTGAGCTCAGATGAAAGACACCATAAAGCTCAAAGCCTCCTTAAGCAGCCAGAGAAAGGTCACCCTGTGCTTTCAGACACAGGCTGGAGACCGATGGCAAAGCGTGACAAGAGAATTGCTCCGAGGAACCATCTACACTTCAGGAAGAGCAAGAAGTGAATCTCCCATCACACACACACACGCAGAGGACACAGACCAGGCTGTGGCTAACTCCCACAGACTGAATAAACACAATACACTCAGATGTGCTGCAAGCTAATGGCTGTGGCATTTTATAATCAGCAGTTAATAGCTCTGCAGGCCACTCCATGTGGCTTAAATACATTAGAAAGAAAACCAACTCATCAAGGAATGCCAGCTCTTACCTGCTCAGCTGTCTGCTGGAAGGAATTTATTTTGGAAGGGTCAGCAGTTTTTGGCTTGGAGGAAGCCAACAGCTTTTAAAATTATCTGTGCTAGCCCTTTTTCCTCCTCCCCCAGCAAAATCCAAGAGAGGAGGACTTAAAGAGAAATTTCAGACAGCCCTAATATGCAGATTTAACTTTATTAGAAACATCCACAGCAAATGAGTGACATACAAACAACCCAAACACCACAGTGGCTCACCAACCCCAAAGAGCTGTCATCTCACCACTCCTTCTCCAGTGGTTCTTTTTCATGACTATCAGTACTGTGCATTGATAGTTACTGAATGATTATCACTATATGTTAATTTTTTTGCTCCAAAGAGTATGGAAAGACACATTCAGTCCACATAAGTCAGCCTATGGAGAATCATTCTGGTAAAAGTCAGCAAAAAAAAAAGATATACACTATCCCACTGAATACTTGGCATATTAGCTTAAATCACTTTTTAAATTAAGCTCTCAGGCCTGATGGCTGCAGAGAAACACCCCCACTTACACTTCTGCTAACCCTCCTTCAGGACCAGTAACTTCTCACAGAAACAGGAGAAGCAGGTGGAGGAGTTGGGGTCAAAGATGCCGACCTGCTGTCACCAGATGTTGCTGGAGGGCATCCTTAATCATGACCAAGCTCCATTCATCCATTAAAACTTCTCTGCCAGCCAGTCTACCCCTTCTGCTTTCAAACACCACTGAACAGGGCTGCATCTTCTCCACACCGGTGCCAGACAAGAATCCCCAATCACGTTGGAACCTCCACGAGCTACTGTGGGCCATTAACACGTCTTACTATTTTACCATAAGTAATGGACCTTAAATTCCCTCCTGTTGGCCTTCCACACCGAGATAGAGTGGAAGAGCCAAAAAAGAATCAAGTGAGGCAACAGCTCAGCCCCCTCCACAGCTGGAGAGCATCACTCTGGACAAAGCAAGCTACACAGCAGAGAGGAATCAGTTATGTATTGGTTGTGAGAAGTTTTACTGGTTCATTAACTGTTGAGTAGCAATAGCCTAGTCTTTTAGTTGCATTAAAGCAAGATAAATCCTCCTTACTCAGAGGAACTTGTAATGCAGTTTAGACAGAATTATTACTAATGAGGTCTTAGGTTCAGATCCAGATGTTTGAAGAAAGTAACCAGCTCTACAGCACAGTTAGTGCTGGAAAGGGCTCAGTGGAAGACTCCTTTGTTTCCTTGGCCTAACAAAATTTAGATCTTCAATTATGAAATAAAGTGGAAAGAAAGTTATTTTTCCCCACATAAGTATGTATAAGCTTGTCTGCAAAAGTGATACTACTCTTGGAAGTCAATTCTCTCGATTTCTAGAAAGAAATTTCACAATTTGGAGTGATATTTGGAGGACAAGTCAACACGCTGTCCTTATTCTGCAACTAATTAGTTGTGGCACCATAAACAAATATTTTAGAAGGTACCCATGACCACAGTTTGAGAAATTCTTTAGAGCTGACAGCCCAAGGCAAACGCTCCCGGTGTTTATACAGCTCTGCTTCTACACAAATGGAAGCCAAAGATTGTCACATTTTCAGAAAAATGTCTTTTCTATGCATATTATTGGGGGACAGTTAAATTTGCTAGAAAACAACCTTTAGCTCCTGCCAGAACTTTGTAGAGGCAGCAACATTTCTACAAAAAGAAAAGTTTCAGTATATTCCCTCGCTGAGATAAGCCAGTGCTAAGCAAGATGGTCCTTTACACATGTTGAAAGTTGAAATCCTGATTAATGTCTCATTAACTTGATTTCTTTTAAGCTTTGGCAAAGTTAATGCTGTTTGAGCCCTGTGCATGAGACAGCGTGAGTTATGTCCCTACTGCAGTGCTATCTGTTGAGTAATTTTCAAGCAACAGACACATCAGCCCATGTTATAATGCTCTAAAGTACATTCTTTCCTTGAGTTTTGTATCTTCAAATTACATGGTAAAGACCTAAGAAAGTCTAAAATTTGGTGGTGCAAGAAAATGCCTGGGATCTGCTGGTACTGGCACACTTGCTCACATGCACCAGCTAAAGCACAGCCCCATATGTTTTGCATTCACTGAAAACATCTTTGGCTCATGATATTCCAATGACTCCATCCTCGCTCTGTCCATGCATTTCAAGGATTTTATGGCAGGGAAAGAAGAGGCAGGCTACACAGAGAGGAAGATAACTTATACAAAATATTAACCTTCCTCCAGTACTTTTTCCCCTGTTGTTTTAGTGCACAAAGAAGTCAGACAACAGCATTTCTGGTTGGAAAGCCAGCCCGATGGAAACCAATGCACTTTGGGCCAAGTGAGCTGGCAGGCAGAAGAGTGAAGGTTTCAAGTGAATCGTGAACTAGAGATCCCATTCATCACACGGGCACGGGAACAACAGCATCAAGAACACAGAAGAGAAACACTCTGGCTCTCAGTCTTCAAAACATACATATTTTGTAATTGTATTTCATAAATAGCAGTTTCTAAAGCTAAGCATTCCTGCCTTCAAGATATTTAAGGTGAGTATGTGATGGTGGGAGATGGTTTTTGCTCTCCAGACACAGCCACGGCCCAGCTCTCCAGCCTGACAGCTTTCCCAAGGCTGACTCCACCAGCTCCCCTAGTCCCAGGCTGACCTCTTCTGACCTACTGAAGAAAATCATTTGCAGCAGTACCTTATCTGCATTGCCAGTTTTCTCAGGTGGAGAAATCTGATGTTATAACATTATTTAATGTAAAATTGAAGTTGACATTTCCAGTGCAATTTTGCAGATAAACTGGACACCAGTGTTTAGCTAAAACCCTGCTTTAGTTTTACCCGAGAACAAAACGCTTTCTGAAGGTGGCTGTGCTTAACACAAAAACACTCAATGCAGTACTTTTTGGCAAAGTTTAACAGCACAGAACCCAGTAAAATTTGAGGAACACTTCAACTAAGTTATCCTTCTTATAGGTACAGGATGTATACATCAGAAAAAAATAACAGGTTTAATTATGTTTAAATTTTCCCAAAGCCATCCCTAAGATTTTTCCCAGGATAAGAGTCAACCTCATCAGCCCCCAGTGCTAACGGGGTGCAGTGCCACAGACAGCTCTGTTTTCTGGATTCTTCCCTGTTATCCTTCTCATCCAAAGGGAATTCTTCCTGGGTCTCCACATAAATTAACACTCCTATGGAGATGAAGACAAGTGAACAGCTGGGTAAGTACTACTTGGGGAAGGACAGCTTAAATTAAACAATTTCTAAGTTCTCAAACACATTTTCCCTTCCAGGAGAAGAAATCCTGCTGATTTAATGTTTCTAGACCAGCTGTTGCAAACAAATATAGGTTAGGATTCAGTCCAATCCCCAGTTTTCAGGCACCTTTCTGTGCCAGACCCACACCAACCCAGTAGAAGCATTTCACATCTACCAGGACAGGAGCTGAAGAGTTTCTGGAGATTCAATTGTTCTGAGACAAGTGTGAAGGCACCAGGACAGACTATCTACTCCACTAATCCAAATAGATAAGGAGATCATAATTTTCCAACTGTTTCCTTAAAAAAAGTAATCTTTGCTAGTTCCATACATCTACCCTTTATCATTTACTTCTGTGCTGCCCATTACCTGCTTTTGCTTTCTTGAACTATTTTTTCCCCCCACAGCATCTCTTCATACTGGCAGCAATAATTCCCAGTAACACCAATTGATACTGGACTGACATCTAGTTCTCATCACCCTCTGAGAAGGGCCCTAAGTGGGCTGGGAACTGAAATAGCTGGCTACAAAAAGGGTCAGAACAGGACCTGAAAAAACATTCAAATAATCTTCCCATGTTTTATAACCTTAATGCACTTTGAAGAGAGCCATAAAGCAATTGGAGGGAGTTAAATGTTGTCATTTAAATTAGAAATGCTTTAATGAAAGCTAGCTATGTTCCCCACATTAAATGGATAAAAGCTTTCCTTTATCCTGCTGCAGAATTTCCTTCAGTGAAATCCTGCCCGTAACACTATACGCTGCTAATCACCAACGAGCACCATGTACCCTCCACTGAGCATGAAGTGC
Source organism: Thinocorus orbignyianus (assembly GCA_013400375.1). Lineage (NCBI taxonomy): Eukaryota > Metazoa > Chordata > Aves > Ciconiiformes > Thinocoridae > Thinocorus > Thinocorus orbignyianus. Next base: position 128,546 of record VXBW01002700.1, on the reverse strand, counting down.
TCTTTAAATACACCAGAGAGCTGTACAGGGTGTTCTCTTACACTGACCCAGAAAGCAAACCTCACATCCAACACCCTTCCTCGAGCAAGCACAGAACGAGCCCGTAAAGGGTTAAAGAAAATCAAACATCTCTTTTGGCCCATAGCATGGCATTATCCGAACATCAGGCATAGAAAATGCTGCACCATCAATAGTTCCATACGCAAAATTTCTCATGCAGCAGCTTTGGGGGACAGCACTAAGTAGAGGTATTGGAGAAATGGTTGCTGAAAGGGAGGAAAATAGACAGGAAAAGGAAAAAATACTGAAAACTTAAAGAAGCGCAAGGAAAATGGACAGAATTGAGCAGAACTGCAGAGTGCTGGCACAAAACCAAACACACACATCAGTTGGACTTTGAAATCCTGAAGGTGCACTCCAGAAAGCGGCTTCAGACTGGAGATAGTGGAAGTCCCAGAGCTACCAACTGATATACAAGGGAGGAAAATGAGTGGTTTTTAACAACACAGCTTCATTAATTTCTCAAAGAGCATACACCAACAGTTGTCTCCCACAGCAGGCAAGTGACCTCCCCCAGGCCCAAGAGCCATCCTCTCCCAACCTGTCACAGGCTGTCCCATTCCAGCACAGAGCTTGGGGTGACCACCAGCTCGGTCCATGCTCTGCCAGGGTGGCACTCCCAACAAGCCCTGCAGGGAGCAGAACACCAGACAGGGGGGCCCGTGCCATCTGTGCTGTTTAAAAATAAATGTCACCTCCATCGAAGTGTGACCTTGAATCTATTTCTCCACACGGCACAATCTATATAGGTAACGATTTGAGGGAAACCAAACAAATCTGCAGAGAACAGGTGATGAGCTCTCTGTTATGTCCCTGTTGGCATTTCCATCTACAACTGCTCACGTCCTCCCTTCCTCCTCCAGTTGTCATGCAGGCTACAGCCACAAAGCAAAGCTCTTTGCTTTTCTTCCAAGAGAAACTTCCACAGCTGGGAAGATCTCGATGTGCTTCTGGGAGGAAAAGAGAAGTTCTGGAGAGTTGCTGCTGGAAACTGGCTACACATAATTTGATCAAACCCCTATAAATAGCAGAAAGGTCTAAGTTTTTAAGGCTGATACCTTTTCATTTAGCTTGACGATGCAACTTTTGGCTATTTGTGTTATTACCAGCATCTGTTTTACCATCCTGCAGTGAGTTACCTCATCCCACCAACACGCATGTTTGGTCTGTGCCAAACAGTCACCTGAAAGCAAGCTGCACATACGTGCATATACACAACTAAGATTTAGAAGAGCTAGAGGGGAAAGCCACTGTGCCACCAAGTATTAACAGGCACACACAGGTGAAGTTTAGAGCTTTTGTTAACAGTGAAGTTACATTTACCTCGACTGACTGCCCTGGTTCAGCCAGACCTGAGGTTCACCCAGATTCTCCACACAATTACATCAAGCTCTTTTCACTCTCAAAGTGGAATTGAGATGAGTCATCCATGAGTCCCTACACTCAAATATATTTTATGTCAAGTGACTAAAATAAGGCCATGGAATAACTGAATCAAAACAAACCCTTCATCCTATAAATCCTTTATTCCATTATTTTTAGAAGAGAATGCTTCTTTTTAATTTAATGAAAAAATGCTTTTGTTCTCTGAAACCTTCTCTAGCCTTCACCTATGCATGCTTCTACTATTCATTAGACACACTTATGGGTAGGATGGAATATGGTCAGCCAAAGAACACTGCAATAATTATCAATAGTTTCATTATTGTATAAACTAACAGAATCCTTCAAAAAGTTTCATGCGTCACCAGCCATTCTCCAGATTCCACCTCTGAAGAGATATGTCCGTCAGCAAAACCTGACCGTTCCAAACCCAGATAGCCCTTAACACAGTCCTTTCACCTACCACACTACCTGCAAAATCTGCATAAACTTTATGCAGATTTCTGATGAACTTCCACTCATCACCTCTCCACATATCAGTATTTTTACTTTCTCCTGCATCTATGGAAGCCCAAGAGTTTGGCTCATCAGTGAGGCAATAGGAAACTCTACTCATTGACACAAGGACCTAGGTTGCCAGTACAGACTGGAACTCTGAAATTGCGTTTCCAACAAGGAAATAAAAATTACAGCAGGTTTTTTTTAACCAGAATATGACAAGCCCATGTTACCCACAGCAGAGCACTGCTCCATTCTACATCATTAACTTCTAGTCACTTATTTCCCCACCTCAAGTGTGTCAGAAGCATTACTTAACAGTTTCTTCAATACAAATTTTCTCTTTGCATAACCACTCATTTGTCAGAGTCGTCATTTAGATGATAAACATTTTAAGACCAGTCTGCAGGTCTTTCTTTTGGAAAAAGATGTATTTGCTTATGGCCTTGATCCACAATACTTCCATACAGCAATGTGTTACATTTTCTCTGCTTAAAGATGCTGAGGTTAAAAGCCAGGTGTGCAAAATTGATGTGTCGGGTTTCACACTTCTGTGAAAGTAACTGAAGAAGATATTAGCAGCTGATGTAGGCTCAGATCTCCCATTCTTAAAGGTTCTCACATATCCAGATCCCTCTGAAAACAACATTTACATTTATCAATTTGTTCTGAAAGGAGAAATTGGCCAGTTACACCGGAGTGAAACTAGAGCATCAGACGGAGCTGGTGGATACTCGTGTAAATGCTACTTCTTCAGGTGCCAACAGATAAGAGACAAACCCCTGAGCTGGAAGCAGCAGCTCCTGACTTTTTTCCATGCTGAGCTGAAGTCTCCAGGCAGTAGAGACTGAAAAATCACTGCAGTAATTTTTGTTCAAGTGAGGGAAAGCCAAATTGATGGCCAGTCACATTAATTCAGGCTTTCTGCAGATTATATGAAGTGTTACTCATTCCTCAGCATTTTTGTATTATAATATTTCTCAAAATGTATCCAGTTCTTATACAACTGGCCAAGACAGAAAATCACAGCGAGAACCAGTAGTGTTCCAGGAACACTAGGTTCTTATTGTCCTGGCATAGTCTATATAAATCCATAAAATGCCAAAACTTTCTAAAGCAAGTGGTTAAAAGTGGGGAAGTGTGAGGTTATTTAGATTAATTGGGTTTGGAAACAACAGTAAAGAGCACCTCTAATAAGAGAGGACCCTCAAATCTCTAGGCAGGGAAATATCCAAGTGCTCCAGGTTCCTGCAGCAAATGCCATAGAGGTGCTATGAAGGTAACCTGCACCCTGCTCTACAATCATTTTGTTTTCTAAAGGCTTCCAATTCACTGCATACACCTGCAGTCACAGTCCATATTAGAAAACTTAACAACCTTTCCGTGGTGTCATTTTGCCATTTGATATTTTTGCCAGGGATTAGATTAGTGCAGAAGTTAGAAGGCTTATGCATAACACCCTTACTACTGATTTCCTTCCAAAAGCACGTCATCTACATTAACATCTCTGCATCTCTACCCTGCACTGAATACCCATCCTCTTCTATACTAGATGTAGCTCAATGTAAACCCAGCAGCTGTAAAACCCAGTCACAGGTATGGTCAAATGGCCCTTGACTCTTATTCTTGCTAAATCTCTACCCTTATGCTCAGCTCTTGCTAATCAAGAAGCAGTTTGAAAGCCTGCACTGAGTGATTTGTTAGACACAAGCTGACCAGGAGCCCCTGCAAACATGCTGTTGTCCCAACTCATCCTGACTGATGTCACAGGATGCCACACAACAGCCTCCAGCTGCTGCTTCTACTTTCAAGTGCTGGTCCTGCCTTGGGAGCTGGGGATACCAGCGAACTTTCAGGAACCCCTAAAGGCACAGCCAAGGAGTTTATCAGGTGGCAAACTGGGGATCAGCTCACTCCAGACTGTCCTGCACCTTTCCTGAGCATCCACTCACATCTGCAGACGAGTCTCTTTGGGGTCACTGTTCATCAGTGGAGTGGGACCAGCTCCACGAGCTCAACGTGCTCTCAAACTCCTCCCTGCAGTTCACCCAGCACTCCTGACCCTGGGAAACACCCACTGTACAATATACACTAACAGAAGGAGGAATGGATAGGAGGAAAGTATTCCAAATGCCTTGCCTTATCTCTTGCTCTTCAGCAATGATAACAAGAAACCCCAGAGAGGCCCCAGCCATTGTAGGGACTTACATGATGTGAACAACTTGGCCTTGTCGGAGGGGAACACTGGCTAACACATTAGCATAGCTAATTGCATCCTGACCTTTAAATGAAATGTGAGCAGTTGGCTACTTTCAAATTCCTCAGCTGCTGCCTGTCATTTGTTTTTGCTTCATACAGTTCTGTTTATAAGGGGGGAGCAAACAACTCAATAACTTCCCATCTCACAAATAACAGGCCAGGAGGACTTGAGTCCCTGGCAGGGCAAAGCAAAGAAAGGTATGTTTTGGGATGTCATGGACAAATACGTACATCTATAGATGTATTTTCATAAAAGTATAGGTCTTACTGGGAAAAAAGAGACATCTGGTATCTGCATCAAGACTGCTGAAATTGTGTTCACATGAATTAAAAAGATAATCAGAAGCTGTTTACAAAAGTGTTGATCTGGAATACTGTAACTGAAAATCTGGTAAGGGTAGTCTGAAATCTCTCAAACTTGAGTCATTATTTGACTTGTAGCTAGAAGTGTTTTGAAAATGCCAGTTGGTAACTACAGCCTTGGTTTCCTAACAGATGGAAGTCCCACAGATCCACACACCCTGACAAACACATAGCAGGATATTTGCAAACGTGGAGTAACTGGATGAAGATGAGAGTGAGTCTTCAGAAACTGCAGGCAGACAGATCTGATCAGACATGAATCCCCGATCAGGTTTCTGCATCTCTCCAGCCTCCCGTAGGTCAGCAGGCAACACCACAGCAGGAAAGAGAGAGACTTTCAGGCAGCATCTGTAATCCTCCAGCGTGAAATAAAAAGAATAGCTGTTCTGATACCAGCCTGACCACAGGACACAGAGAGAAGCAGCTTCTGGATAAGCTTCTGTCAGTATTTACTTCTAACAAGCTGTACCTATTAAGTATTTATGACAGTGGTTAACAGAATGCTGACCAACACTCAGGCTGGGTATTGAGCACATTCTGATTGTCAGGATCATTTCCAAATTGAACCGTACAGCACTGGAGATGGAGCCCCGTGCTGTCAATGCACAATTTCAATTAAGTCAGCTTGATCAAATTGCTCTGTCATTCAACACGCTGGCTTGGCTACAGCCAGCCATGTACCCTCCTGACAGTGCAGTTTCTCTCCCAAAGCAAAGAGAGATTCAAGTAAAGAGAGCTTAAGCAAGAGCCCAGCTGAAGCCTTCAAAAATCCTTTACATAATTCACTTATTTGCAGTGACTTTTTTTCATATTCCAAGACTATAAAAAAATCTGGAATTTAATCTTTCTTCCAACTGCTGCAGTTCTTTGCACCTTGATTGCACCACCCATCAGCCTCAGAGGAGTAGGAGCCCAGAGCTGTACCCAGAACTAAGCTCTTGTAAAAAGGACATAGAAAATTGTTGGAAAGGGAACAGTCCTGTGGCAGGGATAACACCACATGGCCCAGGATGCCCACAGGGATCTGGTGCCCAGGAAAGCTGTTGGACCAAGCCAGAATACAAGAAAGGAAAGCTGAGATTTGAGCTAGGACATGGCACCAGCAGCAGCTTGGGGAAGTGGTTTCTCAGGGCTTCGTTTTGCCTCAAATGAAGGTCCACCTGGAGAGCTGCTGCCACAAGAAGATAGCAACAGCTTTGCCCATCTGCAGAGCTCCAGGCAGGGCTTGCGTGCTGCTGGCCAAGGGCTCCACAATAGCTATTGAATTGCAGGGGCCAGAGAGCACAAACAAGCAGGTGAGGAGAGAGGGCTTTGTTCGTGGCTGGGAAAGGGAGGAAGTCCCTCACCCCCTGCCCCTATTCTATTCTGCTCACCCTCCCCTTGGGTGGGATCCAGAGCCCACTGCAGGCAGTGGAAATAACCCCATTGAGATCCACGCTTTCCAAGCCAAGTTTTATATGGCAAAAGGGGAAAGAGGAGAAAGACAAAGAGGTCAGGTTAATAAATACACTCGTATGATAGTTGGAAGTAAGCCCTAAACGGATATAAGGCCACATGTTCTACTATCATTACAGTCACTTATTGAAAATAGCATATATATATATACACACATCCCTAAATTTATCTCTAGCTGCTCGGTTATACGTGGTACCTCTCAACTTATATACCCTCAAGCAAGGAAAATAAAATACTTTGTGTTCAAGACTATCAGGTTACTAAAAGCCTTCTCATCCAGACACCCTTGCACAGATGGTAACTAGTTTCAAAACTAAAATACTACTGCCATATCAAGTGCACGCAGATACAGAAAGTCTTATTTTCCCCCCCATTTATAAGAGTTTTAATACACTGCAACTTCTCAGAGCACTGCCAGCCTCACACCAATAGCAACAGTTAAGGCAGGTACCTCTCATGAATTTACAGCCTTTGAAATATGTTATCAACTTTAACTTTTGTAAGAAAAGCTGTATTTATGCATACTATTCTTCCCCTTCTCCAGCAAAGTGAAGTAAGAACATCTACTACCATCCTGTACCAGCCCAGGGCCGCAGCAGCAGGACTCCCCATCCTGGGGTTCAGGCACTGGCTTTCTCTAGAACCTTCCTGAACACAAGAAGGAAACACAGCTAATTAATCAAAAGGCTTAATTAAACGCTTCATCTCATCTTTGACAAAGTTAAGCAATAAGAAAAAACTACACTACAAAGTTAAATAAGTATTTTTTTCTCTACTAAATGCCCCCCAACCCGGGAGGAGCAGCTGAAGCCCCTGCAATCAGTAGCCAGTATTTACACAACAAAAGCACAGAAGTATAGCAGACACAACCCTCACAGACAAAACAAAAACATTGCTTTCTACACAGCTCAGAGACATTCCTCCATCAACCAGAAAAGTGATTAAAAAAAGGAAAAGACCACTTGCTCCATTCATATCCTACAGAAAGCACCAGGACATGAGTTTACTCTTAAAGCAGGAAGAACTGAACCACCCTCACAAAAACGCAGCTCAACGAATCATATAAAAATTTATAAAGACTTACTCCATGCAGACACCTCATCCAGCTGGAAAACTAAAGTCCAACTCCAGCCCTCTTCTTCCTCAGCAGCTCCCGTAGTCAGGCCATGCTGCCTGGTCCATCAGCTTTAAGGTTCCTGCAGGAGAGCCCTCCAGCTGGGTGCCATCAGCACCCTCAGTGTGAGCACCTGTGGGTGCCCCGCAGGTGTGAGGTGGGGGTGGAGAAGTGGTATAAATACCTTAAAGCCTTAAAAAGCCTTTTTTTCTTCTTTTTCTAGTCTGCCCAGAATAGATCAGTTTCTGGTTTGGGCAGGTTTTTGGCTGTTAGGGGCAGCAGAAAGCCCCGGGAAGCACAGTTAAGGTGCTTTACTGGGTCTCCAGTTAGTTCATTTTGTTAGTGAAGTCAGCCCATGAGATCATTTAAGGTGTGATGCTGTAGCTGTAAGTTTCTGATCTTGTTCTTCTCTTCACTGCTCTCCTCGCACTACCAGCTTCTCAGGAGCCTTTTGTCTTCTTGTGGTCTAAGTGGTGAGCTGCTGAGTGTGCTGGCTGGGGGTCCTGAGGGGCAGGTGGAGGTCCCACCCTGGCTGCTGTCCTGCCTGCATCACTCTTTAGGCTTTGTGCCTTGAGATATTTGTGGGTTTTTTCACTCTTTAGAGCAGAGTTAGCTGTCTAGTTAGCTTTGCTGTATGGTGTGCTATGAAAAAGAGGATAAAGAACATCTCATGTTTTAAAAGCCTGTGTTAACTGAAGGTTTTTCTCTAGCCTACAGATAAAAATTAAATTATTATTATGCCCTCCACAATTGTGATTGCTATTAAAACTGGAGCTGGGCACTTGGAAGGCCTTCACACTGTGCTACGTGCTCCTCTCCTCTTCCTTGTGCCGCATCCATAGGGATTTTACATTTTTTTTTCATTAGGAAAAATGAGCAAACTAGACCCTCTGTAAAATGGGCTTTTCTGGTGGCAGAAGAGGTGAATTTGGGTGTTGGAGGACTCTGTCCCGAGCAGCAGAAAGTGGCCTGTGTACAGAGAAAAAGAAGAAGCCAAAGCACAACATGCGTTGGGAGAACCAGAAGGAAGATTATAATGCTGTCAGCCTCTGATCCTTGGAAATACTCCATCAGAGCCAAGAAAAATCATGAGACTGACTTAGAAAAAACATAAGGCTTTTCAGAAGTGATACATTTGGGCTCTTTTTGTTTGACTTCTGGTTTCTGAACCTCTTGGTTCATATTTTAGATGATTTTCATTCAGAAAACCACAGTGGCCAGAAATGTATGTGTCTTGTTGATGGCTGCGTTTCCCTTTTCATTCTGACTTGTGTATAAATCAGTAGATGCTGGGAGCTGGCTTTGAAAGCCAAACAGAGAGCGGGAGGCTTCTGATAAAATCACGAGAGCTGTTCAAAGTTTATTTCGAGCTAGGTTGGTAACTTCAGGAAAACTTTGTCTCACAAGGTGGGTTGTTAGCTCCTGCCTCGTGTGCTCTAAGAGGTGGAGGTGCCCCAGTGACACCCTGCACTGAGATTCCTCCCTGCAGCAGAGAGCAGACTGTATTTTGGAAATTGTTCCAATCCGGAATAAAAGATGTTTAAGAAAAAAATGAAAAAAAAAAACCAAAAAAACCCAACTCTGGAAAAAAAGACTTGCCAAAACGTTTGATCAGAAACACTGGAATGTTTTGCTTCAGTAATAAGGAAGCGTTACACTAAATATAATATTCTACTGTGATAGGAAAATGAAAGCAAAATGTTTACTGTCTTGAAGTTAAATATTTTACCGTGACTGAGAAGAAGAAATTGAAACAATCCAGCAAAACATTTCAGTTTTGACAAAACTGCATTTTCTCATTGGACTTTTCTGTCAAAACATTATGACCGGCTCTAATAAACATATGCATAATGAGTATAAACATATGTTCACTCTAAAGATGCTGGTTTAAACATTACTGCAAAATTAAATCTTTGTTTATCCACGGAATAGGCTGAACATGGGCAACAGCTGTTCGGCTTTTCACCACCTCGTCCCTCGGCGAGCCCGGGGAGGTTCTGCAGGGCTCGCTCGGGGCGTTTTGGGGACCTTCCCCGTGAGGAACAGGGGTTCACCCCATCAGCTGCTGTCGTGCCCATCCCCAGAATTAATTAATCACCATGTGTGAAGTTTCTGATTAGCAAAAAAGTACAGTGCTACCCGCTGCATCCTCTAACCCCTCCAACCAGAGGCTCACCCTCATTGTGAGTAAAATGAGTTATTTTGGCTGCAGCACTTTAAAAAATGGAAAGCTTCTAGAAAAATGGTACCTCAGAGGCTCCCCAGAGCAAACCCTTTTCGGCGAGAACTTTCCATCCCCAGCGATGCAATTAGTAGCTCTAAAACAAATGTTTGCCAGTCCGCACGCTGCATTTATTCAGGACAAATAAAGAATAAATCAGGCGGTTTGTTGTGAATAACTTACCCGGCTGATGGGTGCGTACCCCCTGACTGCAGCTATGGAAACATTTGTCAGGACCCCTCTCCCCTCTGAGGGGACACTAACTCCTTGACTATTTTTAGATCAGGTCCTCAGTTCGTGAGAGATGGGAAGCAAAAATATGGGGCAAAAATTAGGAAATAAAGTAAATTCTCCTCAGTTTGTATAAAGGCAAATCATGATTTTTGGGGAAAAGCAAATGGGGGCGTCTCCCCAGTGCCACCAGCCTCTCCCAGGGCAGCTGCTCACTCCGTGTGCTGACACCAGCTCACCAGGCTTGGAATGACACCAAGAAACTCCAATTTTCATTCTATTTTAACCAAAAGCTATATATTTCTTTGAAAATCATGAGGCCACTGAGAGAGAGAACTCATGGGCAAGGATGGTGTGTTTGAACAATGACACACCGGTTCTCTCTGACGAGTTCTTCAAACCTCCCACCTCCTGCTCACATCCCGGCTTCCAGAGCAGGTGACAGGAGCTGCTGTGACACGTTGTGCTGTGACATGCCCCACCGTGGCTGTCCCCACGCTCCTCTGCCTTGGGGACGTGGGACCTCCACGCTCGGGGGTGATGTTCATTCCTCCCGCAGCCAGGCTCGCTGGGTCGCTGCCCGTTGATGCAACTTGATCTTGAAAAAGAACTTGGGAAGAGGCTCAGAAAGGGCTGAGATATCCCCGAGTGACCTGCGGTTGTAAAAACGGCTCCTGTCTTCTTAGAAATGAGTTTTAAAGGGAGAGAAGGACTTTGCCAGCAATGCTCCATCTGCGGAGCAGAGAGACCCAGCGCGGGGGATGAGCAGGAAATCCAGCTTCCAAGTTAAGGATCTTTTTTACCCGATTTCTTTCTGCTTAAAGAATTCTGCAAACAGCCAAATATCTCAATAAAGATGAGCAGCCTGTGTCAGTGAAAGCAGTGGACGCTCAGCCAGCATCTCTGCTGGGGCTCTTGGTGTCTCCTAACAGAGCCGGGGTACCCCAGCACCCAAAAATGCACTTGATTGTGTGAATGACACCAAATATTCTTGCCTTATTGACAAACTCCTCGTCTGATGCGTTGGATTGCGTTGGTGACCCCCTCTCATTGCTCCTGTCTTTGCTTCTCCTCAGTCCATTTATTAGATTTATTAACTTAATAGAATTGTAAATGAACCCTGGGCTGTGGCTCGTGCATGTCTCACCCCTCAATGAGCTCCATCTTCAGTATTTTTAGCCCGCACTGATTTTTTGAAACATCTGCTTGAACTACCTTGTTACACCAGCAGTATTCTCTTACGCAAAACTCTGGCAATTTTTACCAATTAAACATATTTTAAACAGCAGAAACAGAGGGGGAAAAACTTTTCTGCTGTAAGGTATTGATGTAGAGAACTGTTTTCAGTGTACAGCTTAGCTGGAAAACAGACAAACATTGGGGCTTTCCAAAGTACAAATTCTGCTTGTAATTTCTAATTCTACCCACTCTCTGCCCACTTCTGCACATTGCAGAAATAGCTGTGAATTCCTCTATTTGTTGGCACCTAATTCTGCACAAAAGGCATCAAGGCTCAAGTTCAGCTGTAGAACTCAAGCTGGATTTAATACACCTGGTGTTTAGGTGATCTTTTTAATTATTATTTTTAATTTTTATTTTATGTCATTATTCTCCTAGAGTTTTTAATTTAGAACACTAGAATAGTAGGCTTGATTGTAACTCAAACTCTGGTTTAGTATTTTGATGAAGAGTGGAAGAACACAGGAGTGGCAGAGCTCCCTTAGCCCTCTCAGTCACTTTTCACAGAATCATAGAACAGAATTTCCAGCTATTTCAAATACTGACTTACACTCTGCTCTGCAAACCAACCAAGTTCTTCTAAAAAGGTACCTTTTTCTCTGTGTTTTATCATCCCATGGGAAATCAGTTTTGCCATTGCAAACATTAAGGCCACCAACACCTTGCTTGTCCCAGCACCGCTTTTTTTCCCAATATCTACGTTTGGATCAGGAAAATTATTGCTCCATCTGTGTGTATTTCTACCAGTGCTTCTTTGTCTCTGCCTGTGCATCTGGGGGCTCTGCAATGAGGGGGTAGAACGGGAGAGCACACCCTCAGAGGGTCCAAATTCTGACACTGACAGTCTCCAAGATGTTCATTTCTCTACCTTAAGTTTCCTTGCCTGCAGACTCCATGCAATGAGCCTGGGTTTCCTTTTCAAAAGTGCTTGTGTTGATTTGGTTGCTCGAATGTTTTCGTTTCCACATCCCCCCGCAGTATATACACTTCTGAAATGTTAATCTATTACTTGACAGTAATCTTTTCCTGTCATTTACAACATAACCTTAGTAAAACAGACTTATTCCTACCGTAATTTATAACATAGCCACACTCCAGACAGTTCAGAGTTGTTTTATCTAGAAAGGATTAAAACACTTGCAAATATTAAATTTAATCCACTCTAAGAGAGGGAATAAATTAATCATAATTAAGCCTCAGCAGCTGTAATTCTTAGCATAATGTATTATCTGATGGGGATTCTTGCTGAAGAACAGGCATGAGTCATGAGCATCCTATTTCTTCTGGAAGCTTGTGTTGCAAATCAATACATTTAATAAAGTAATCAAACAAAAATATTAAATGAACAATTCTTTTATTCAAAAATCAATACAAGGAAATTGATACCCTGCCTACGCGCGTTTTATGGCACATTTCTCTTTTTGCAGAACAATAAAAGGCTGAGGGTGGGCTGTTTACAGAGAGAGAACATCTTTTATTAGGGATCAAAGCACCAAGACCCAGTTGCACAAAAGCCTGAGAGCACTTGGCTCGTTTTTAACAGAGAAAAACTGCAGGAACTAAGAGTTCTTATCTCACAGCCAACCCCAAGCCAAGTCCAGATAGCCCGTGGCTCACCTAATTGCAAGGAGTGTTGGACATGGTCCAGAGCTAATAAGGCTTGCTCCTGAACTTCAAAGGAATAATGAGTTGTTTGGGTGCAGGCTCTTGTTTGGGATCACCAGGAGCACCTGAATCCATTCTTTGCCTGATTTGCTGCAGCTCTGTCTCATTCACTGTCCCATTAATTGCCACCCCTATGAGCTTAATGTCTATTTATTCCACTCCCTGAGAGCAGACCCACTGTGCTGGTGCCCTGGTAAGATGTGCTACTTATTCTAGTGCTTCAAGGATGGAAGTGAATAAGTCTCTTTTTGGAAAGGCCTTGGTTTAGTTAATTTGGGGCAGGGAGAAAGCCATCTAGAGGGCCTGGGAAACTGTGATTGATTGTCCTTTGGGTAAGCGCAGAACATGCCAAGAGCTGCTCTGTGTGTACCTTGTGGACATCATGTGCCCATAGACAGTATCCATTTGTCTCTTACAAGCCCTTTTTGGTCCAGAAAAATATCCAGCTGCCCTTGGGCATCAAGAAGTGGTTCTACAGATGAGCTGCTGAAGTTCTTTCATGCCCTGTTTCACGGGATGATGCCATGAGCTCAGACTGATCTTAATGACTTCAGCAAGTCATCTTCTTACCATGCAAGTAAGAAGCAGAGAGACATTTGGGCAAAAAGCTTTTGTACAAGACAAAACATAAAAAGCAGCCACCAAAACAATTTAATAAGATATAGGCCTTGCTAAACCACAATGAAATGAAAATATTAGGATAGTGTTGGAAAGACGCGATTTAATTCAGATTTACTCCTGTTGTTTTCTTGTTTGTTTTCATCTGAAGTAAGCTTTACCCTTATTTTGCTATTTTCTCCATAAATACACAAAATATTAGCTGGCGCTCTTATTTGGTTATAGCTAAATTTGGCTTTTTTAATTTCAAATACATATTTCTGCTGCCCTAAATGGTAATACATGCGAAGGGACATGCTTACCCATGACGAGCAGATGTTGTGCCTGAAATACCCCTGTAAACAAGGTCTTTAAATCCAAGGTTTTTGAGGCTCGTGCTATATTTAAAAAAAGAAGAAGAAAAAGAAAAAAAAAAAAGGAAAAATCAGTTCCGTTAGATCATTATTGGAATAATATTTTTGTCCTGGTATGATAAATCTGAAATAATCATGTGACTTCTTAGATTGCTAGAAACCATTGTAGCACAGAAGCTCATGCCATGGATATTTATACCAGATGTTAACATGAGCTTGGTTTTCCTTTATTCACTAGAATAAATAAAATCTCGTGCAAGACCATCCCATTTTGTGTCCAGTAAATTCAGGGCCAAATGGGCAACCGTCATTGCTCACACTGAGATGCTCCGTGTTCAGCTGGCACCTCCCAAGCGATGGGCAGAACCGGAGGAGGTCAGACAAAGGCACAGATGGTGTTCGGACAAAATTTCAATCTGTCTGGCTCTTGGTTGGCCTTTCGTCGAGTTAATGAGTGCATTAATCAGGGATCAGTTTCTTGTTCACTTCTTTCCACTGGGTAACTGGGTGGTGCAGAGATCTGTCTTCCTCGTTTACTGACCTGCTGCCACCTCCCTGGGGTGGCCGTCAGCCAACCCTGATGATAAGAAATAAAAGGAGGGCTTTGGTATTATTATTTTTTTCTCTTTTGTGGCTGCAGATTCCTGCTCTGAAACAGGCAGGTACTCATTAACCTTAATCAGGAGGTTGTGAAATGTGCTTGACAGGCTCTGGGCTGCCTGATTTGCACTCCTATCTCCCGTCATCTACCACCTGTCTCGCTCATCACGGGACCGCGAGGAGCCGAGGTCGTGGTGCTCCGTTTCAGCTTGGCAGAGCTCTCCAAGGAGCAACTGAGGTTTCGGGTAACCCAACTCCTTAAGGACTGGTGGAGCACATGCCAAAGGACTGACTTCCAAAGGTGCCTGGGCTGTGTCCTGGAAACAGGGCAGAAAAACATATTTATTGAGTGACCTTTCGCCAGGGCTGCCTGGAGCTGGCCTGTGTGACAGCTGACACGGCTTGTGGATGTCCTCGTGGAGGGCAGACAGGAGGTGGGCTTGGGGTTTTGGTGGTGAAAGGGCTGTTGGGTGATGGGGGAGTGGAAGAGGACTTGAAGCCCTTAATCCCACACTAAGCCAAAGGTGTCTGCTCTGTTTGCTATGGCCATGTGTCCCCTCTTGTGTCATGATAGCCCCTGACCTATCTCCTGTCCTCCAGCCTCCAGGGGAGGAGGTTGCCTCTCCTTTTCATCCACCCTGGCTAATCGTGGAAGTTTTTCCTGGCCTCTGTCAGTCAAAATGAGCTGCTATAGCTTAAACCATTGAAAGCACAGATTAATAAAGAGCTATCAACTTAATTGGGAAGCATTGGGAATGTTACGCGTGTGGCTAAGCCTGGGCTGGAAGGTGGTAACCATGGAGTGGGTGAGTGAGTGTGGCCTGTGCGTATCCTTCACGTTTCCACCTCAGTTCTCCTCACATCTTGGCCAAAAACTCAGCAGTCCATGCCATGATGGCCTGGATGTATCTGAAATACAGGCTGGTCCAAGCAATCCAATAGAGAAATACTTGAGAGAGTTACTGAGCACCTGGGAACAGAGACCTTCAGGCTCCACTACGGAATTGCCACCCCTTTGGCTGGCTTTATGATGAGAAGACTCGTTCTTCTTGGCCAGCTGGAATCACCTGTTAATTATTGGGAAGGCCCTAAAATGAGATGGGTGATCATGGAAAGAAATGTTTCCATATCCTGCTGGGCTGTGAAAAACGAACAGGCAGGAAAAAAGGTGGCAACACTGAAAAAAAGGGGGACTTTATCCTCTGTCACCAGATGTGTGGGAGGAGATAGAAACAAGGCAGACTGGTTAAAGGAGAAGTAGGTGGAGTATAAGCTGCAGAAAGTATTTAGTGTTAATTATCAATTAGCAATTTTAAAAGGAGGCCACTTAGCTTCAACCAGCACTTTTATGTGACGTGCTTAGGCTGAAATTGGACTGTAAAGAAAAGTTACTGTATAGACTTCAGAGCACGATGTGGAGGGATTGACTTTACTGATTGACTCCACTGATCCCTTCTGCAATAATAGTTTAAAGGAATTAAATATTTATGGACAAATACCACTCCTGAGTATCAAAAGAGAACAGCATCTGGCTGGAAACTCACGGAGAGGTGGATATCATGCATCCCACTGTCACCAACACTGGATTTTGAGGTGCCACCTCCTGGCATGGTCTCACCATTCTTCCAGGGGAGCATCCCAGAACCACCCTGTAGTGCTATCTAGGCGAACCAAGAGGAAACAATCTACTGCTTTTTCCTTTAAAATAAAATACAAATGAGGTGGGGTGACTTTGTTCTTTTCAAATGCATCGTTTGGCTTTGCCCTGCCCTGCCCCTGTGTTAGGGTTTGATAGTTACCATGTTGGCTTCTACATCCTTCCTCCTGCTGTGCAGGGATTCATCCCTCATGACTGGTAACACCGTACCATTTAGCTGTGTTTTTTGATGAAGCTTTTTTTATTAATAAAGATCAATACAGCAGCCCTTGAGCCAGGGAGACTGAGCAGGTGTAAACTGATGATCCAGCCTCGTGACTTGGATGCTCATGCAAGAAAAGGTTTCCAGGGCTACATCTTAAATCTTCAGAAGTTAAATAGTTTTCTGTCCTTTCATGGCTGAAAGCCTTAGCACAGAGAAGGCACCGGGAATATGTAAGAGTGTCTAAAAGTTGATTATATAGCACTGGGGCTACTCAGGTGAGTCTGAAGGCAGCGCGACCTGCAAACCAGCTCCCACCTCACCCAAGGACTGATAGACTATAAACAGGAAAGAAAGCAGCCAGTCCAGCAAGAGAGGAGACATTGCTGGGATGCCATTCTTCAGAGTCACATCTCAGAACAGAACCTCTTCGCTCCATGATCTCTTATATAAAAAATCGGGAAAAATTTTTCTTTTTCCCTTGAGGAAGGGACACATGTCCTTGTGCTTAGGACAGTGCTGGCCTGAGCTCATTCCCAGCCCTTCCAGAGCCAGTCCCTTGCTGCCACCATGTGTTGAACTCGGACTTGGCATACCTGGATTGTCCTCCGAAGTGCCTTTGCCAGCAGAGTTTGGAGGAAACCTTACTGTCCAGAGCCACTCCAGGAGGCGTGCATAGGTGCAATGAGTTCAAAGTACTTGATTCCCTCTCCGACCCTGCATCCTAGCTGTCTTTATTCTTTCTGACGTGCTCCACCCTCACCCCCTCCAAGGGATTTGCATTCATCTTTAATTTAAAATGTTCTGTGTCTCCTTTTCAGCTTTAAAACAAAGCGCTTGTGATGGAAAATTTAATTCTGTCCTAAAGCGTCCTGGGAATTTAATTTCTCTCTAGTGCAGGTTGCACAATGGGGCACCTCCAAAAGGACTTGTTGGATTTGGAGCAGGCTGTGTCAGAGGGAGGCCTGAGCAGAGGGGAAACATCACGTGCAACGATGGGTTTTGTTCTTCACCTGGGAGCAAAACAGGTTTCTGACTAAATATGATGTAACATTACTTCATACAGAGTGTCCCAGCTGGAGACTCGGCTGTGTCAGTGAGTATGTGGTAGAGCAAGTCATCTTAGAGCCAAGAATAGTTCTTCTGTCATCAACAAATATGTGGCTTTTTTTTTTTTTCCATACAGAATGGATATGCTGAATTCCCAGTAGGTTGAATTCTAGTTCTACAAGTGATCTGAAGGATATTGGAATAAAAGCTGCGTACTGTAATATACTGTGAAAAAAAAAGTTGTCAGTAGGTAAATATTAAATTCAAATAGACTTTTTTCTTTTAGCAGTGAGTCAGTTGTCAGGAAAATACTTGCAAGAAGAGCCGCTAAAGGACAGCGAAAGCTGCCTGGGAGCTGGATGTGTGCAGCAAGGGGTTTGCTTCACCCACAAGAGGGAGCTCCGTGAACATTAATAGAAATAGCTTAAAATATTATCATTCTCGTGAAAACTGCACCTCAGTCTGAAAGAACACACTGGGAAGACCCATAAGCTCAGGTTTTAATACCAGGCGAGTTTAAATTCCCAGCACTTCACTGCCTAACCTTGATGGCAAAGTGACCAAGAAATTAGGCTGTGGAAGACAAGTCATGACATGGTTACAGCCGTGATGATTGAAACAGACTCTAAGCCAGGTTTTCAGGAGCAGATGGTAGTTTTTCTAGCACCAGCTAATTCAGATTTGGGGAGGAAGAGGCTTTTTGGGGTAGATAAGGCCTTGTGCAGATCATTAAAACTGCTGCTTCTATTTCAGACTTGAAGAAAGCTTTCTTTTTTTGTTCCTCCACCTCTATTAAGGGTTGATAAAAGATAATAGTTCTCACAAAGCTGGCCTCACATGGCATAAAGAGGACCTGGAGAGCACCTTCTGTTTCTATTACTAGAAGTCAGGCTTCTTCATCTTCTTAAAGATTATTTTTGCAGCTTCTTGTGTTGTCTATTCACTTGGAGGACTAAGCTACTAAAGAATCCATCCAACATCCATTCATTCTCAAAAACAAAGAATCTACCAAACTATGGAATTTTATATGAAACTGAATCCTGAGATGAGGGTGAAACTATCAGCATCAGATCTCAGAGGAACAAATGCAACCTTCCAGAAACTGCCTGGTTTTTAGTAGCCTAGTTCTAACGTTTCCAAGTTTTTATTTTCTCCATTTCCCTCTCCCTGCTCTTTTCAACCGAAAGTAGATTTCCTGAAATGAGGCAAGGAAAGTCCCTTCCTGACAGCATCCTCCAAATTCCAGCAAAAGAAAAGTTCATTTCCAAACCCCCAAAGAGAACCCTGATATCTGAAGGTTGGGGGGTACCTGAAAGGGTCCTTAAGTATCCCTAGGGCACCCCTGGGTGGGACAGGGCAGGTGAGTCTCCATAGAAGAAATGCAACGAGAACAGCTTCCCCACTGTGCCAGCAGCTCGTTTCAGAAGGACAACGTGAGCCAAAGCTCCAAACCCGGAGTCTCCCTCCCCATCCCCGAAGACACGGCTGGTACACAAACCCCAAACATCTCTCCAGCCATGCGTGAAGACGCCCCGTTCATCCCTGCTCTCTCAGCCAGGGTGGTCGTCTGGATGGAAAGCCTAAAGCAAACAAAGGCAAGCTGCAGCCAGATGTTGGGAGGCTTTCAGGTTCACTTAGCATTCCCGGGGTAGGCAGCACATGCGTGCCTGCTCTCCCAGCTCCAAAGGATAAGCCCGAGCAGCCATACCCTTGACAACCTTTCCCTTTGCGATGGAGATCGCTGCTTTTACCTTTCCAGAACCATCTGAGCAAATACGGACCTCGCAGAAAACGCCAGCGATTCCTGAGCCATCAAGGCTGGGCTAAACAAACCCGGCCCCACAATTTACAACTTGACCTCACGTTGTGTCTGTAAATGGATTCTGTGAAAGGCCTTTTCCTGGGTTAGTTGTATTTTCGTGGTGTATACACCAGGCTAAATTAGCCAGTTCAGCAGCTCCCCAGAACTCCCTTGGGTTTGCTTTTTTACCAGGGAGGGAGGATTTCAGAAGGGACTTGTTGCAAATCTCTGCTTTATCTCTTGGGCAGGAAGCATTTTCCTCTCTGTCTCGGGCAAAAAAATATCGGCTCATTTGTGAAACAAGGGGCAAGATTTTGTGTTCACCTTTATTTGGGTATGTGTGTATTTTTGATGAATATTGACTTCTCCCAAGTGATTTACCAATCAGCTGCTGAAATCAAATCCACTTATTTATGATTCTCATGTGATGGATTTGGAGTGATTCCTCGTTTTAAAAGTCAGCCTAATATCTGTCAGTAAAGAACACACTGCAGGTGGCCAAACATGACTTTAAATTCCTTTTTCTATCTGTACACACAACTGCTGCATAATTCTCAAAGGTGACCAGACAATCATTTTTTACCTGCAACAACCAGAACATAAAAATGCTGTAAAAATGGCAAACACCTGATTGATTGCTCAAAAATTATGTTATAGGAATGGATGTTCAGATCTAGGATGTTGTTTGACATAAGGCTGAAATAGGAGTGTGCTCTCTATCTAACTCTTGTGTTATGATGCCATTTCTATGATCATATTGATCACAGAGTTGAAGTTTGATTATTTTAAGCCCATCTGGGTGATACAGGTGGTGTTAAGAGTTGTCAGATGTGTCTTTTCTAAATGCTACTGCCAAGATAAAGGGAAATAATTTATTATTCCCTGAAGTTTACTCCACTAGCTGTTGCTGAGTGCATCAGACCTGGGAGTTGCTGTTTGTGGTCTTGCATTATTTTGTTTTTCTGTCCATGGCAATGATGGAAATAGAATCATAGAATCATAGAATGGTCAGAGTTGGAAGGGACCTTAAAGATCATCAAGTTCCAACCCCCCTGCCCTGGGCAGGGACACCTCTCCCTAGAGCAGGTTGTTCCAAGCCCCATCCAACCTGGCCTTAAACACTTCCAGGGATGGGGCATCAACAGCTTCCCTGGGCAACCAAATAGGAGCTAAGCACCTGCTTTACTCAGTAGGAAGAAGAGGCCAGATAGGGAAAATAATGGGAAATCACTAAGTATCCTGTCTATACCATTGCTAATTGTCCCCTGCCTCATCTCCTCCACAATACGCTGCTGCCTCTGCTGAAGTCGTGCTGTAAATGCCAGGGATGCTGCCAAGTGGGTCTCATCCCTATAACTGGGACCATTTCAGGCTTGGTTTCTGCTGGGAAGAGACTCCAATCCGCTATTGTAATCCACCAAGAGGAAATCTGTGTGCGCCTAAACCTCTCCAGAGACACAATGTGGTATATCAATAACACGTAATGGCCATACTGCACTCTTCAGTAATAGTATAATATTGAAAATAAACATCATCATTAACATGAAATACTGTTTTCATCACTGTCATCTTAGCCAGATGCATATTTAGGCACTTAAGTCATCCTCGAGAGCACTTGGGAGCCTTGATGCTTTAAAGATTTCCCTCATCAGATATTTCAAAGTCTGTAACCTTGGTAAACAGCCCAGGACCTACCTCGATGAATCAGCTCAAGTTAAAACCAACACTAGGTCTGAAATAATAGCATATATCCAAACACATTGGGATGATTATGTGATACCATTCTTCTTTTCTAAATTAACTTGCCCAATAAAAAGTCCATTTAAATCATACAGACACTGTTTTTCCTGCAAACAGATCATGATCTTGGTCTCCCAATAATTCATGCCTGGACTACATTAAAATTAAGCCATTAATTTGGAAGGCTTTCCTGAAATATAGTTTAGGCTTCTTCCACTCCTGGCTAGCCAGCTAATGAGCATGAATATGACAGATTTAAAGATAGGATTAAGTGGTGTATTTCTTGTGAGGTCCTCAGAGCTGCATCATCTTACGTTGCTTCCAGATCTGGTTCATGAACTACAGTTTGATGCCAGCAAGGTGACAGTGAGACATGGAAAAGGTATCCCGGCCAGAAAACCAGTGCTTTTCAGGCAAGATGTTAATCCAGATTCATGCTCACGGCCCTCAGAACGAGTTTGCTATTCAAATCTGTAAATTATGTGAATGTTCACACATGAAGAAATACTTAAAGGATAAGAAATATATTATCATAATGGAATTACAGGTAGCAGCGAAGACACAAAGTTCTTACTGTACTTTTACTAGCACGTATCTTCTCTAGTATGCATTTTTCCTGTGTCCTCTTCAACTTTGCCTCTCCTCCCCCAAAACAGGACTAAAGGTCTCGCTCAGAGCAGAAGGAAGGAGAAGACATCTGTGGCAGGGCAATCCCTCAGCACCGGGCCCGAGCTGCGTCCGAGCTGCAATTCTCACGATCCCCAGGCTGAACTTTGTAAATAGACTTGGCGAGGGTTCTTGCCTGGAGAAAACAGGCTTGGAGAGGATATAAGTAAATAAACAAACAACCTTCCTTTCCTGTGCCTGCAGTCTCTCATCCCCCCTCCTGACCGAGCTCACAGGAGATATGTCTGGTCCATTGCAAACTGGCTGGGGCATCTTTTTGTTTTAAATCTGAGAAAGGCAAAGCATCTGCATCTCTTTGTTACCATCCTGTCTCAGAATAGGGGGGCAGAGGATGTTGTCAGCAGCTATACCAAGAGGAGAAAACATTTGTTCTATCATAACATCTGATTTCAAGTCTCAGGAATAAGCTAGAAAGCTTGGGTGTGCATGAGACCGTGGTCCCTTTGGAACTGAACAGGTTTTCTTTAATTTTAGAAACAAGCAGTGATTTTATAATCCCGAAATACTGTGCACCCAAAACTTATCCCTTGCATCTCCCAACTCTCCATATGTGCAGCTAAATGGCAGTTGGGAACACAGAGTCTTCTGCAAGCTTGTCTTCATTACTGTGTTAGAGAGCGCTCTCTCCACCGTGATCTCCGTAATTGCTGAGAATCCTCCCGGAAAATCAGCAAAATATTTTCACAGCTGACACAGCTTAAATCTGAACCTCGGGGAACTCCATACCATAAAGCCATGGCACTGATGCAGCAGCCGGTGAGTACTTGGAGGACATCAAGTGTGTCTCAAGATGCTGAGTACGCTTCACCACGCGGTGACTTGTTGGTGTTAGAGAAGTAGAGATGGCAAGAAAAGTCTCACCATTTCCCAGGAGAAGCTGTTCCCCCAAGAGGGTTAGGTCCATGGAGTAAAGTCCTTCCCAGCGTTGGCTGTAGGGTGTGTTGGGATGCTGCCTGGAAACGTCAACCATGAAAAAAACCATCCTTGGTGGCCAAGTCGTGCCCTGCATGCAAACAGGAGCGCTCGGGCCCTCTGTCTGATGCCGATTTGCATTACAGAGGAAGCTCTATCATTCAGGGCAGAAAGAAAAAGCAAATCAGGCCTTTTTAATAAGCTGGTGACCCACCAACGAGCTGCCCACCTTTTATTTACTGGAAGGCTTGGAGCCTCTGTTGGCAGCACAGTTGTGTATCTCTGCACAGCTCCAACATTGCCTCTCCTCCCTGCAGACAAAGGAGGGGAGACATGCGCTGGTTGCTCCCTGAAAGCTACTTGGGAAACCAAGGATGCATCTGCTTGTACCCTCCATCCCCAAGGCTTCCCCCAGAGGGTGACTATCCAGACGTTGCCATTCCAGCACAAGAAGCTCCATGCATTTACTAATCAATATTTTTGCTAAGTGGAAGTCTGGCTGGTCTCTCCTAATATAGTTGAAATCCCTCGGTCTGTTTCTATTACAAAACTTAGACAAAAGAAGATTTTTCTTTCGCTCTTTCTTACAGAAATGGGAAGACTTGAATGCTTTTGTTTTTTTCTTCTTTTTTTTCTTTCTTTTTTTCCTGGGTCTTCTTTTGACTGACTGGGATTTTTCATGGCTGTATCAGAAAGTTGGACATTCCCCTTTGTTTCGGAAGCTCTGGGTGATGGATCACATTATAATTGGCGTTGAGGTTTACAGAAAAAGGGAGCACCACAGGAAGTTATTAGAATAACAACACTCTGCATCTGCACAGGAATTAAAACTGCAAATGTAGGGGGCATATTAATTGCTACCAAATGCTTTGTTTTTCTCCCCCTCAAAAAAAAAAAGTCCAGCTCAACAAAAAAAGTGGTTTTGATGTATATTTTCCTGCCTTTCTGTTCCAGTAAAAATGTGGGTGATTAGATTTGTGGGATTTTAGTCTCATGTGGAAAAAAAAAGTCTTCTATGGCACGTTCGAAAGCATTTGCAAGAGAGACAACCACGTTTGTTTTGACAAGGAGGATCCTGATGGCTGCAGACAGATACGGCTCGTTCAAGACGGCTGTTCCCACAGCAAGAATCTGAGCGTGGTCTATGAACTGGCTCACGCCAAAGATGGTCAAAATGTTTTGCCTTCACTTTTTTATTTTTTCCCTAAGAAATTATTGATATGTTGTCACAGAGCTATAATTCTTGTCGCTGCTGAAAATAGAAGTAATACGCAGATTGGGAGTAGTTTTTCTTTAACACGTTATTTTTGAGTTTTGTGAATGAAAAGTAGGAAAACCAGGACAAAGCAAAGGAGATATTGCTCACAGGTATCCATAAACTATTTCAGCTGATTGAAATCCAAGATTTTTTTCAAGAAAGGAGAAGGTTGGAAATATTTTGGGCAGCTTGTGTCAATGACACCCATAGTGAGCCAAATCAGTCTCTTCCTTTCTTTTCATCCTGAATTTAATCCAACACATCTTCTCTGTTCCTCAAGGATATTACTCCAGGAATTTTCCCTTATGCTACTTCTTAAGGGCAATTTTCTGTCATCAATAACTGTAAAAGGACATACTCAGAAGTGAGGTCTTTTCTGGCCACTATTGTAATAAACAGTGCAAATCTGAAGGAAACTCTAGGTATATGGGTAGTGTCTAATTTACGTTGGAACACTCATTATGTGTTTGTCACTCTAGCAGGAACAAACAGAATTTCAAGAGGAAAAAACAAGTCATGTAAACCTATTTAATGCAATTGTTCTGTATTTCTACTCCCATAACTGTTAGTCCAACGTGGCTGTTAATGGCCGTTAGAGCTTGGGTGCTATCACTGAGGCCTGGTCTTTTGGAGCTAACAACCTGTTTCTTGAGAAAGCCAAATTCTTGGGTATCTCCTTGGGCTTGGTGATGCTTTACCAAAAGGACTGGGCAAGTAAGACTGGACCAGAGGTTGTCCAGCAGAAGAAGTCTTGCCTTTGAAGACAGAAAGAAAACTTAGGTTTCTTTTTTGCTGATACCAGCTTGCTATGCAATCTGTGTCTTTCTTTCCCATCCTGAAAATGACCTACTTTGGAAAGGCCACAGGTGGACTGTTTTGACATCTGCAGAAACTCCGGCTATCACCAGCTGAAAATCAGCAGTTTATTTAGCTCTTCACATGGATTTCACGTCTCTAAATATTTGCTCAGTTTCACCCCCAAGAGATAAGATCTGCATGCTCAGAGGTGAGTCGACATTGGAACGGGGCCATGGTATAAGCCCCGAGAGGATGCAAAATGCCATGTGAAAAAGCTCATCCGTGCTATCATAACTTTACCATTTTGGTCTTCCTTGTAAGGATATTCATCTCCCAGTCTCTTTTTAGCTCCCTCAGTTTATTGAGCAGACACATACCCCTTCTACTACGCATCAGATATGAGTGTGACTGTCTCGTGTGGAAGATCAGGAAAAAAAAGTAATAAATACATAAGAAAAGGAAGCAAATGCATTGGTTTATCTCAAGCTGCAATTACAGGAGAGCTCTTGAAAGGTGTAAAAGCCTACGCAGCTCTCCTCAGCCTTTGGCCTTAGTCCCAGCTGGGCTTGGCTGAAAAACCTCCAGCGCACAGGTGGGATTTTAGTGAAATAAACAGCTCCATGGGGATGTCAAGTGCTTGTTGATAAATTCAAGCACAAGTTTCTCCATGTCCTGGTCTTCCTCTCCCATCTCGCACATCTGTGACTTTGGCACCAGGCCTAGAGGAAGGACACACAGCTGAAACACAGAGATCTGAGCCAAAGAGGCAGGCAAGAGAAATTCCTATCAGATGGGATACAGACAAAGACGGCGCAGGGAAAAAGAAAGCCAAGGCCTGGAACTCTTCAAACTCAAGAAGGCATTGCTAAAGGCATGCTCGACTGGCTGACCGATGCTGCTTTGCTCCTGCCCACGCTTCGAGTGACAGCCCCTTTGCTTCCAGACCAAAAGGACAGTGTATTTCCTAAGTAAGTGGCACGTTTGGCACTTTGCAGTTTTACGGGATCAGTGGCTTTCCCTGTGTGTTGGCCCAACAGCTAAGCCCGGTATTGTCGGCCGGGCTTTTTCACAAATACTTCCAGGAGAAATCCCGCCCTGTGAGTGTGTTTCCAGGCATTACCTCATAACAATTGTTTCTAAATCCCCCAGTGTTTTCACTGCTCAAAAGGGTTTGCCTTTCTTTGAGGGAGTAAAAAGAAGTGACAGTAGATGACAGCTGCAATGGGCTGTGTTTGCTGGGGACTCTTTGTTCGGGGGAGCTGCCAAATTGTCCTGGCTGGGGGGGAAGAAAATGGGCAAGCGCTGACTCCGGCAGGCGTCCCTCCCCCTGGACTCCAAAAGGCCACCCAAAATATTGCCATCAGACGTCTGGGTCAGGATGGCCAGGGAATTTCAGATGCAAAGCTCACCGATGGGAAGTGCTGATTCATCAAAATAGAAAAGCCTTTCAGAGAAATGGGTTGGTTTCAAGGAGTCTGGCAAGTGAAAAAGAAAAGCTTTCGCTGCAGAGTGAAAATACATGTGGTTAATCTGGATGGAGGTGGGGAATTGAGAAGACTCAGAACATGGGAAGCCAAGGGACTAACCCAGGTGGACTGGGAGTAGGATTGTGGTCGGTTCCTGTGTGAAGGACGGTGCTGTTTGGAACTGTGGAACCAGAGTCGAGTGTTTAGGAAAAAGCACAGGGGAATCTTCGTCTGAGATTTTAAATATCATACGAATCTGGGTTCACAGTCTGAGAAGTAACTAATTCTCATCATATCCACCAAACTTTCCTGCCCAGAGCCAGTCATTGCTGCCTCACACTCATCACAGATTTTTAAATTATCTGCAGGAAGACGATTCAGTCATTGCTACACAGAATTATTGAGACCTGGCAAAACCTTTTTGTGAACCTCACTCTAAGAAGGACAGCCTGGTACCCACAGACAAAACCTCATCACCCAGACCTGGAGATACCACAGAGCTGTTGGACAGTCTGGGTTGGGAGGGACCTATTCAGATTATTTCTTTGGGTTTTTTTATATCTCCAAGGATGGAGAGCTCACGGCTTCTCTTGGCAATGTTGTTCAATGTCAGACCACCTTCTTCTAGTACCTAATGACTCTTTCCCTCATCTTCTTCCACTGTTACACACAGTCATTTTCTGGGACCCGTCTCCCATGGCAGGCAGTGCTAAATTCCTTTACTTCAGCACCAGCACAATTTGTGCAACACTTATGGTCACAGATGATGATCCCACCAAGGCAGGGAACATGTATTTACCACCTTCTATTCAGCCAGTTAATGGTGCTGTTGTTGGCCATTCCATAATCTGCTTTTCACACTGATGAGCAGTCATGTTAAACCTTTAAAAATTAATCTGCCCCTGGAACTTCGCTGCACAAGACCTCATAATATTTGTTTGGCCTGATTTCTCTTTCTTTAAACTAATATGATTTTATTATGAACATAGGTAAATGACAGGTTTGCTTTTTAAAATTGTCTGATATTTTAAATCTCATGTGATGGAGAACAGGTTAATGTGTATTTAAATGACTTCTCAAAGCTGAATGAGATCTGCAGGGTACAAATATGTACCAGCTCTCTTCTGATGTTACAAGATGCTCTTTCTGCCCTGGTGGCAGAAGTGTATTTACTTTGGCAAGGCTGATTATTCTCTGTTGTTATTGTATAATTTCAGGAAGACCTGGCATATCTCTTCCTAGATATCAGATGGTTCCTTAGAGCGTTACTCTCTGGGGTAATTCCTTTCCTCCTTAAGATGACATATCAGTCAGCAGTGAAAACCAAGCCCAGACCTTTCCAAGGTTTAAGTACAAGGTCTAAATTTAGCCCTAGATGATGTGTCCATGAGGGGTGATGGAGCCTCATGCAGAGGCTCAGGCACAAGGGCTCCCTGGGGAGGAGGAACATGGATGGAGGAGCTCCGAGATGCTCCAGTGGGAAGGTTTCTAGGTGAGCTGGAAGCCCAGGAGATGCCTCAGCTCTTACCCTACTGCCATGTGCTGAAGGAGATGCCAAACTCATTAGCATATTTAGAGCCAGAGGATAATCAGAGAGGAAAACAAAATGGAATGTGAGCATTGAAAGCACTTTGTCATGCAGCGGGCCTGGTGCCAATGTCCCCCCCAACTGCAGTCCACATCCCTCCCGTGCCCCCTCCTGGTCCCCCTACACCCACCCTGGCTTCAGGACTACAAAGCAATCCCAGGGAAAAACCAACACCACTCCAGAAAAGAAAAAAACAAAACAAAACAAAACACAACAAAAGCCCCCCTTACAACAATGGTCTGTCAGGCGTGATTTACTGTGCCTGCATCCACCGGGCAAGCTTCATTGAGCAGCCTCAATCCTCCGGGTTCCCACACTGGTTTGCTTTCCTGCAGCTCAATGGGACACAAAGACACAAGTAGATGGGCAGTAAATAAAACTGATGTCTTTTGTGTCATTGTGTGGGGGCCTTTCTCTGGGGGAGGCAGAATAAATGAAGTGTGAAATGTGATATGAAATCAATTTCTCCTCTCGGGGGGCCGGGATATGGGGAGGGAGTAGGTGGACTTTGGCATGGTCTCAGGGATACCCAGGAATACAATTTTCATCAGTTTGTTGAGCTGGTTAAAGAAAACCACACTTTTCTCCTGCACTTGCCCAAGTTCCCACTTTTTCCCCTTTGTATTAAAGTCAAGATCTCTGTAAATATGAGGAATTGGGATCCTTCTTCTTCTGCCTCAGTATATAGGAGATAATAACAGCCCTTCTTCTGCAGGAGCCCAGTTCTGCAAGGGCAGATGTAGATATCTGGGGATGAGGGGTGGCCTCCTCTTTCCTGTGCTGCATTCTGTCAGAGTTTCTTGCACACCCTTCATCCCTTGGCACTGACCACATCACCACCTCACTGCTCCCTCCCCCTCGAAACGGTCCACCCTGGACTATCAGAAAGGATTTTGGTGGAGAAACAAACACTGCGCCCCATGCAGCGTGTCCTCACTTCAAATAAATGTGCAGAGCTCGGTGGGTGTCCGCAGAGAGCGGGAACTTGTCCGTGTCTGAAGACGTGGCCTCCAGGCGTGGTTGTTTTCTTTTGGTTCTGTGGATTTTTTTATTCAAGCTGCTTCTGATGTGAAGTGTGGGATTTCTGCCGTTATGCAGAAATGATAAAGAAGAGGAAATCGGACGCAATACTTTGGACATGCTAGGGAAGAAAAGGATAGCAACATTTGTATGCTGTGTGTGGAGATGAGATCTTCCAGGAATAAACTGCCAAACAATATCACGAATTAAATAGGACCAAACACAATTTCCTGTTTAGCATCTCCCACCACACCACCCTCCCTACACTTGCTGCAATAACCCTGTCTGCAGCACCTATTCCAGCAGTGGGATGTCTTAAAAAATCAAGTTGCTACTATGAGAGCCCTCTTTTCTCCTGTAAATACTTGAATTTTCTGTTCCATTTTCCATGCTTAGCTTCTCCTAAGGTGGACAGCAGCCCAGGTTTGGTTTGCATCATTGTCTGCAGCCACCGCTCCTCCAGCTCAGCTCCTGGACCCAACCTCAGCCGGGGTCCCTGTACGGGTCCCTGCAGGGAACAGCAGGGGATGATCCTTTCCAGAAAGCTCTGTATCCCATCAGGGACTTTTACCTTTCTTATTGAGGGAAATTCTGAGCCATGCTTATTGCAGCCAAGATTCCCACTGCTACGCCTGGGAAGGGTGCACCCCTCGGGAGACAGAAAGCGGCTTTTAAGGTAATTGAAGGGGGCTTTTGTCACTGACACCGACACCCTAGATTGGGGTGGGCAGGGTGGGCTCAGCTGGGCACCACGGCCCCTCTGCCCAGGACCATCCTGTCCATCCAAACACGTATCCAGCCTGCACTGCACCCACCCATCCCTTCCCATAGGAGAGAGGGGAAGGAACGCTTGGATGCTTTTCTTTTTAGCCAAGAGGGATCTTGCCACAGTTGTGATTTTGAGCTGAATCACAAAGCGGGATAGCGCAGAGGAAGTTTTTTTCTGTATTTCTTTCCCTGTGTAGCATCACACCCTGGATGGGTTGATGAAGATGCTGGAGTGGAACTGTCGAATGCTACCTCTCACACCTCTTAATCTGCTTAGGATGGTTTGTTTCATCTGGAAATCATAACATAACATATAAATGTGCCACCACAAGCCTTCGCATCAGCTTTAGAAAAGCTGAATCTATTATTATTTTTTTTCTTGTAGGTCTATCATCTCTCTCCATGCAATTACTGTTCAGCTGATATGTTTCAACACCAAATTTCTTCTGAGGCTTTGTACCACCGGCAGTTGTGGGGTGGTTACTGACAGCGGCAGGGATGGCAGTGCCCACAGTAGGTGAGGCTGGGATTTCTCCCGGGGAATTACCCGGGGTGTTGGGTTGCTTCTGCAAAGGGCCCCAGCCCGATAAAGGCAGTTGTTTCTGTGCTCAGCACATTGTTCACTCCCTCAACAGATGGAACAGATTAGCTGGGCCCTGAAATGTTGTTAAATAAAATACGCAAAAAGAAAATACAATTATTGCTAAAGTGAAAACATACCGCATGGGATTATTAAGAGACCAAGATGTTTTACATTTTAAGGATGTTCTTCAGGTTTTGTTTTTTTTTTTTTCCATCCTTCATGCACCAAAACCTTGCAGGGGTAGTGTTAAACTTTTCCATCTGATCTCAGGGAGCTTTCCCACTGCAGAGCTGTGTCATCCCCGCAAGGGACAGGGTTGCCCTCTCCTTCCCAGCCCAGCTCAGGGCTCCATGGTGGGATTTCCAGGGGCTGAGTCGGTGTTTTCTCCCCCCTCACTGAGCTCCAGGCATGCACAGCTTGTGTCCACTATGGGAAGTGCAAGTTTTAGCTGCTACTTCTCCCCAGTTTCACTCCACTCATGTTGGAGTGAAAACCTATTTCCAGGAGCCTTCCCCTCTGTAAGAAAAGTTCTCCAACTGTGATTTTTCACCCGATCCCATCTATGCCTCTGGCCTCCTGAATTCTCCGATGAGTTTCTGCTCTGTGTTAAACTCAGCCTAACAGTCATTACAGATTTTATCAATACTAGCAAAGATTATTTTTGAAGTGGTCTGCAAGCCTTCTTGATCTGATGATGATCAGTTTGGGTGGGAGCTGTTTATAATTGCAGGGGTACATGCAAGAAGAGGGAAGGTGGAGATGGGTAACAGGAACTCTGGAGTGAGCTACAGAAAATACAACCAGGTTTAAAATAGCGCGGGTGGTTCGTTAATGGTTCCCCTGCTCATAGAGTTGGGCAGTGCTGGGTTAATGAGTTTATTGGAGCATGTGCTTAATGGCTTTTCTGAATCTGGCTGCGGGAATGCAATGCGTTGCAGGCATTTTCAGGTGCGTGATGATAATAAATCACTTCTGAAATGGTCTTAGAAAGGGAGTTTTGAATTAAGCTGCATCCATTAATGTTGAAAGTCTCTCCTGAGCGTCACTCGATCTCCTTAATGTTCCTCAACCTAAATCATCTCATTAATGAGGTACGAAAAACATATTCAGCTCCTTGAAACCGTTCTCTTCCATTTGGCTTTTAATGACTGGGGGGATCCTGGTGGTTGGTGGCTGTTGATGGAACTTCTCCCCAGAAATCCAGACTGGCTTTTCACCGTGCTGCACCTCAGGGAGGGAACTTGCAGGAGATGTTGAGCACAACACATCTGTACTGCAGAGCTTCTGCAGTGCCCTCAGCTGGGGAAGGGAGGAATGAAAGCAGTGGCTCCCCTACTAATTAATTTGAAAATATGCTTATTGGACAGCAATTGGTAAACACAAAGCAGTAGATAGAAAGCCCCCACTTCAAATAGATGTTCTGTCAGCCACATGGAAAATTCCATCCACACTAATTTCAAAAGGTCATTCAAGCAGTATTATAGAAAATTACTGAAATTAGTGGAAACCCCCCAAAGACTGTTGTAGTTAAGGTGCTGTGCCAACAGAAGAGTGGGAATGTTTGCTGATGGCTTACCAAAAAAATCCTGATGTGGTCATCTTTAAAATAGAACACAAAATACAGCCCCACTGGTTTTTATATGGTGAGCCATGTACCTTCAAAAGAACAATGACTTTTTAGCAGAATGCTGATGAGATCACAGGGGTGGTTTTTTCCTCTCATGGTACCTTGAGAACACGTACGGGTCCGTGTCTCTGTGTGTGTGTCCACATAAATATTTGTTTCAAATTTTGACATTTCCCGTTCGAAGAAAAAAAAGTGAAGGTCCGCAGTACACCCAATATGCTGCTTTTTTAATATGCAGGACTATTCCTTTGGTGGAAAACTTTTCAGAAAACTAAATATTAGGGAAAGTATCATGGGATGTGTTTGCCATGGCAAAGATAACAACCAGCAACATGAAACTGCTGACCAATCCTCTGCATTTTAAAGATGTTGTGCAGATTCATGGAAAAGAGGGAGTCCAGTGAAATTAAAGGGAGCTGCTTTTGGTGATGACTTACTTTCCCTTCAAAAACAACTTGCTTACAGCAGACTTAAGTTAAAATGGTAAACAGAGTGAAGTTTTGTTTCATAGTATTGTAACTACACAGGGAATTTGCCTCGGGATTTGCCACACTGACCCAGGATTTCCATCCATACAGAAACTCCGAAGACGGCGCAGCCCTGCTGTGACCATTCCCACTGAGGAGCCTGCCAATGTTGGTGCTCCTTCCAACATCAGGTGTCCTCCAGGATGGAGGAACACCAACAGTTTCTGGTGTGAGGGCTTGTGTTAAAGCAGGACTGTGCACTTGTCCTGTAGAGCATCGGCTTCTGGATAAGCCAGCCTCAGCACTGCCAAGAGCCTTCACCTTCTGTACTCTATCACCATCACATCGCTCAAGATCAGGTCTTGACGATCAGGTAGATCATCTCTAAACGCTGTTTTCAGTGCATTGGCTTCTAAATTCCCATGTGAACAAGCCAAAATCTTGATGTGGCTTTCTTGTGAATTGAATGACCTTCCACAAGCTCAGAACACAAAATCCTCTCTAAACTCCACAGTCAAATGTGGTGACCATTGACTGGGAGACAGTGCCTCATCCTTGCGTTGGCTTCAACCCTGTCTTAGAGTTGGTGAATTGGTTAATATCACAACAGACTGGATTTAAATCTAAACTCTGCCGTAGCCACCCCAGGTAATTTTCTCAAATCACTTAATCCATCAGTATCTCAGGTTCCCCAGTGAGAATTCAGGAAGAAAAGCATTTTCCTACATCACATGAAGTGCTCAAGTGTTTTGCAAAGGGGCCTCCATGATGTACTTAGGGATTTCCTATGTGGAAGCCTAAACACCTGAAGTCCTGTCAGAACCCCTCAAAATGTTCCAGTCCAATAAAGTTCAAATGGGGAATAACACATTTGTTAAAACAGGCAAAATTTTATATTAAGAGGATGACATGGCCAAGAGACCATACATACCTCAAAAGAAAATGAAGACAAGGCTACCCAGCCAAGGTAAACTGCATTGGCGTGGTCAGTGTTTTTAAGATTTTAGAGACACTTGGAATGAAAGAGGGAAAAAAACCACAGCCAAGTCTCAGGCATCGCACAGTCTGTGTACACTCCAGGAGGAAACTTGGGTTATGAGCAAATATTTTAGTACAAATCAAATGCCTTCCAGGGATAAGCAGCTGGGAAGGCGGGAAGAAATTAATATTGGAAGCTTTAGAACTTCCCAGAACTATTCTCTACCTCCTTGATTGAGGGAATTAACTTTTATTTTATTAACTTTTTAATGCCCTTCTCCCATCCAGGGTGCTCTCTCTGAATTGCTTCTCCCCTCCTCCAAAAGGGCTGCCCTGGGGATGTTGCTCTTCTTAGGCTTTAAGTAGCAGCTGGCTGTGATTAAGTGGATTGGGAGGATCAGTGCTTGATTAACTTTCTGCTGCTATTGGTTTGCCCAGGTTCCTGCAAGAGAATTAATCTCTTGGTTCGGCAGAATGTTGGGCTTTAATGGATACCAGACATTTCAAGCCCACCCAGAGTATGCAATGACAGAGTCCTTGTTTTAACACATTCGGGCTTCGTGCTTCTGTCCTACCAAAGGTAAAGGCTGTATGGGCTTTGATGGGAACTTTTCTACTCTGCTTCTCAGTTTAGATGTTCAGAAGCTTAACACCACTTTCTGCCCAGCTCTGCATCTTGCTTCCTGTTATTTACTGCCTTTTTCCACAGGGAATGCAGGTAGACATTTTTTTCTTAACCAGAAATCTCTGTGTAAAGCCAGTAGAAGTGTTGTGCTATGCGAAATGTTCTTTTATTACCCAAACTAGGTACATGTGAGGGGTCTCTGAGCAGAACCACTTGGCTGGCTCCTTGGCCAGACCTCCGGAAAGTGAGGGGCATGGTGTCTGGGAGGGCCAGCCAGGCAGAGGACCACAGCCTTGATTTGCTGCAAGGACAGGAGAACCTGCTGATCCTTGGAAAAAGTATCACTCACTGGCCAAAAGCGAAGTATAAGTATCCCCAAGGGGCTAAACCTTGGACAAACTTTATGATGTTCTTTTCCCTTTCGAAACAGAACCACAGCAAGGTGTGAGGAGACTGAGATGTGCACAGAGCAAACCAAAATACTCCTATTAACAGGCATCATTAAGTGATCAAGAGTAATATTGCTATCATTCCCTGCTCCAGAGAAATCCTACAACGATATTAACGAATCTCTGGGCATCAATAATTGAGAAGAAGCAGCAGCTTTCCCAAGGAACTTCTATTTCATTTAAATCATAGGGTAAAAATAGTAATAATCAAGAGAATAAAAATGGAAGCTTGGCTGTGCTTCTGCATTAAACTATGCTTTGATGGAAACGAATAGAGCCCAAATGAAGTTCCCAGGCATCTCCTAATTATATCACAAGGTTTTATTCCACCTAGTTTTTCATGAAAGACTTTTGATTATTTTTTTTATTATTATTCTCCATGGAAGTATAACATATTGGTTAACCAGGAGAAAGGAAGCAAAAAAAGATGAAACTCTTGATCACTCTCACTCTCTGTGTTTGTCGGGATAGATCAGTTGTGGTGCTTAAACTGGGTATGGAAATTAACTGCTTGCAATATGGCTAAAAAGAAAGAGCATGGATGATTTAACAATTTACATAACCTGAGAGACTCGGCTGCAAATTGAATGAATGGCCCTCTTTGTTTCTCCAAACCGAAATAAAGAGAGGGGGAGCGCAACAACAACAACAACAACAAAAAAGTTTCTTATATAATTGTCTCTGTGACTGTCAGGGTAGGAAGTTTTATGTCTATTGGTGGAATTAAGGCTGGGACATATGAGAAAACACAAAGCCGTGAAGGGGCAGTTAAGAAATTGCACGGATCGACTAATAGAGAGTGACAGAGCCGGCCCTGCTGCACAAGCCCGTGCTGGGCTCAGCGTTATTGTCCTCATTATGTTTGGCTCCTCTCTCCAGCAGCCAGGCTTTGACAAGTCAGCCCAGCATCAGAGCCACCACAGCCCCAGAGCCTAGAGATGTTGATGATCCCAGGAGTTTAAAGCTGGCACATGGTTTTAGAGAATGCACGTTCTCCTCCCGGCGTGACTTTTTGCATTTGGCGTTTTCTCCTCCCACCGGAGACTGAACAAATCCCCTTACTGTAGAACCATAGAATGGTCAGAGTTGGAAGGGACCTCAAAGATCACCCAGTTCCAAGGCCAGGGACACCTCCCACCACACCAGGTTGCTCCAAGCCCCATCCGGCCTGGCCTTGAACCCCTCCAGGGATGGGGCAGCCACAGCTTCTCTGGGCAACCTGTTCCAGTGCCTCACCACGCTCACACCAAAGAAGTTCTTCATAATATCTCATTTAAATCTCTCCTCTTCCAATTTAAAATCCTTCCCCCTTGTCCTATCACTAGACTCCCTGACCAAGAGTCCCTCTCCAGCTCTCCTGGAGCTCCCTTCAGATCCTGGAAGGCTGCTCCAAGGTCTCCCCGGAGCCTTCTCTTCTCCAGGCTGAACAGCCCCAGCCAAGGGGTTAAATTATTTGGCCTGTGCAAGTATCACAGGCTGAAGTCCATTAACACCACACTCCCTCTGGCCTTGACGTGCACAAATCTCTGGATGTGGAATTATTTTGCTGTCTTTCTTACATGGGCATGTACACTGTTGAGTGCGAATTCCTACAAGAAAAGCCAGGGGAGCTCTCAGCTGTGTTAGAAACCACAGTCACCCACTGGCTTCCAAATATTTACCATCCCGGGATGCTGGAGAGACAGCTGCCTCTGCTTTACCTGCTGCCTGGATCAATAGTCTTTAATTTTTAAGGCCTGTTAATCCAGCACGTTTTCACCAGCCTGAAAGTCACATTCAAATAAACAGCTGGAAATGAAAGTTGGGAGGGAAAGGCCGCGCTCACCAGAGTTCAGGCCTCTGGGAAACATCTTGCTACAGCTCTGTATGCAAGAGCAACTGGTGGCATATGGTGCGTATCTCCTCTCTAAAGCTAGTTCAAAAGGAAAAAACAAACTTCACCTTTTGGAATGTAACCAGCAGATGAAAAGAAATTAACCTCTTTTTTAGTTGTTGTTGTATATTTTAACCCAATGTCTGTCTCAATGTCCTGCTTTACAGCTTTTTGTGATAAATTCCTCGATTTGCCACCTCCCTCTGAGCAGAATCAATCCAAGCCGACAACTTCTCCATCAATCATGGCCGGGACACGTTGTTTCCAGTGCCTGGACCCCCGTTCTCTGCCCACTGCTCATGGCAATAAAACATCTTTGGATGGAGACTATCTTTACTCTCTGTGTCAGACATTGGTGGCGTTACCAAATGGTAGCCTGTGAAGTGCATGTAATTTGGCTTTTTTTTGCCTTTTTTCCCCCCTGGAATTGACCATTCTAATTGCATGAAAAGTCTTAGTAAAGGATCATGGGATAATGTATGCTACAAGCTGGACATCATTTATTTCAGAGCAGGTCTTGGCTGTATAACCCACATCATCTCTGCAGCGTGTTTTAATAAACACCTGGGGCCTCATAATTTACCCGCAGTGCTTTCTGAGCCTTCATCAATACCATCTCCATCCTCTTTTACGTGCCTGTATTTTTAAGTATGATTGAATACTCCTAAGTAATGCTGTGTACGCAATTGATTCCACCACAGTGACATCTTTGATTACAAAAAAACACCCCAAACCCATGTTTCTAAATGATATAAATGGCTTCTCTGTGATAAAATTTACAGTCCATCAGATATCAACTTGCCACTGAGTGTTCCCTCTTCTACTTCAGCAGAGAGATGAATAGACAATAAATCTGTGAGTGCTGAGAGACAACATTTCTCTGTAACGTGCCTGGGCAGGCTGGCATCCTTAGGAATAGCTTTAGTTATGTGGGATTAACATTATAAATTGCTTCCCTTCCCACACTGTGAAATGCAGACTGTTTTAGCCTGCAGAGACAGCTTGGTTAGACTTCTTGGCTGTTAATGAAGTTGCTGTGTTTAGTTCGGCTTGACTGCCACCTTCTTCTGGCATCTCCACCAGCTCCATCCCCTGCAATCTCATTTGTGTCTCGGAGTGGACACTGCCTTGATGCAGAGTTTGCTGCCACGCTGCTGGAATCAGCCCAGTGGAAAGTCAGCGAAGGCATTTAACCACATGCTGAAAACATAGTGGACTTCACTGGAAGGGCTGTCAAGCATTGGAACAGGCTGCCCAGGGAAGTGCTGGGATCATCATTCCTGGAGGTATTTAAAAGATGAGAAGATGTGGTGCTGAGGGACATGGTTTAGTGGTGCCTTCAGAGCTGCAGTCCCCTGCGCTGCAACGCTGCTAAAGGATAACCCAGATCTTTGCTTGGTATGAAAAGCCAATATTTTCTCTCCAGAGCTGAGGCAAATGTGCGGTGGCAAATCACACATTACTGGATTTCCAAACTATATCCCTTCGGTCTACCTTAGAATACTATTTTCCCTCTTCCAATGAATTGCATATCCGTTATTTTACCACCCAGTTTATTTGATCATCAGGGAAGATAAATGGCTTCTGCTGAAATATTAAACAAAGGGAAAATTAAAGTACTGGGAAGAGTAAACAATACAGTAAAGCACAATTTCCTTTCTGCTACGTGAAGAAAATGTCTCTCTCTCTCTCTCTCGCTCAGCATCAGCCCACATGCTCAAATCCTGTCCATCAGCTCACACGTAACATTCTCACCAAAGTTGAGAGGATTTATATGCGTCTGGGTGGATTTTGAACAGAATGAGGGCATTCTAAATAAGACTAACCCCAAAAATAAAATTTGTTAAGCAGTTTAGCATGTGGAGCATTTAACTTTCACAGCTTTTGTTCATGTTCCTCGCTTTCTTAGCATCATCTTAAGCAAAGATAAAATGAAAAACGTTATTTCAGTTGGGCTTTGGGCAGTTCTTAACAAAAGCAGGCAGAGGTTTGTCTGGACAAGAGCCCAGCCTGCTGTAAGTGCCTGCACACAGCAGTGAGAACTGGCTCATCCCAAAAAAACCCAGCACTGGTCAGGGACCACCAGTCCCCCCTCACCTGGGAATCTGTCACAAGAACAGCCTCCTTCAGGCTGAAGGGACTCAGGTCAGCAGGTAGCTTGAAGATGAGAAGGACCACCTTCTTTTTCTGAGAGCTGGTGTCTTTGACGGAGGTCAGATTCCTCTCCAGAGCAACCTGGAAAGGAGCAACTCCCTGCTCCTGCAAAAGCTGCTCTGGGGCAGCCACTCCGGCTCAGATGCTGGCAGCAGCCCAGGATGCAGTTTGCTTTTGAAAACTCCCAGGTGAAAACGTGAAGTATCATCCAGGGCTGACAAATTCACTTGCACATAGTTCACCCTCACTGCTACTTTGGGAGGAGATGGTTTTATTTCAGCTCTCTGCTGCTGCATAGTTTAGAATTTTAAAGAGAAGTTTCTTAGGGTGTTCCAGAGGCTCAGTACTAGAACTCTGCGATAATTCTGTTTGACAGTTGATTGATGAGAAGGAAAGACTCATTTCATATGGACTTGCCTCTATTCCATAGGAAACATCTGAGGATCACATCAATTTTTCTCATTCTTGCACCGTCACAGCCCGGTTTCTGGGTTTAGGCTGACTAATCATCAAAGAACTAGTTCTGATGGAAACATGACAAATGGCAGCTGCTCAGGGTTTTCTCCACAGATTTTGATTCTCCTCTAAGTTTTACCAGTTTCACTTTGATTCGTTTTTTTTTTCAGCAAAGCTACCCATGTATCAAAAACATTATACTCACCGTAGTGAAGGGATTCCTTACTGCAGTGAGACAAGGCACTGATTTAATATTACTGGATTATTTCTGGGATCTGGTGTGGATTTTCAGGCAGTTATATGGGGTGCAAATGAACAATAGGCACAAGAAGAGCCAGGAGAGGGGCAACAGGACAGTTCCACACCAAGGAGCAGCATAGTTTACAGGAAAGGAAGAAAATCATGACGTTTCTGTGGTTGCAAGGACAGAATTGAAGGTGAAACTGAAATCTCCTTTTAGAAGGCAACGTTTTCTGCTGGGGCTTCTCCGATGCTGCCCTGGCAGTGACCTCCATCCCACCCGAGAGCGCCTCTTTCTCCAGGGTGAAGGTAATTCAGATTCCATGCTAACTGAGCCCTGACCTTCCCCTTGACAGAGATGGATGCCCAGCTCTGCTAATGGTCTGTGGCGGGTTTGTGCCGCGGGTTTGCACCTCAAGCACTAACCTGGGACGAGCAGACTCGCTCCCCACTCAGATTGTGCATCATCCGTGGTACCTGAGGTACCCGCTGTGGGACACACCGAGCTCACCTCGTGTTCTCCCTGGCATTCTATCAAAGGTGAATTATTGCTGAGCTGTGACACAAGCATGTGTGCACATCCACACACCCACAGTTGGAGCTATCAGGAGTATTTGGAAGTCACAATGGTTTTGCAGATACTGATCTTCAGCTTTATCTGCTCACCTAAGTGAGCAAAGAACTCCGTGTTGTTTTATGGTCTACATTTATGTATATAGAGAGAAAAACACAAACCAAATTAGTATAGACTATGCTTGCCTTAAGAAAACAGTAAGGGTTAAATGTCGAGCTAACTGACAGTGATGCTGGTGTGGTTTTGTCACAAGGTATTCACCAGGGTAGCAGATAAGTGGCTTTTAGCATCTCTGATTTTTTAGTATTCAGAGGAGAAAAGCAGTTTGTAGGCAGCTCCTGAACAAGTCTTAGATGAGAAACACCAGCGAGATCAGGCTATGTGCTAACCATTTGCTATCCTCTTCCTTTTCCCCTCTTGCTCCATCCAGTGCTCTTGACCCTTCATCTTTCCAGCAAGGAATGATGTCCCAAAGGCAGGCTGGTTTCCACAGACACCCAGGTTAGCCAGGTCACAGCGTTCCTTACTTGAGAACTTTGCTCCCTTGACAGGTTAAAGTGATTTTTGAACAGTCCACGAGCCTTTAGGAAGCACCAGTGCTGCAGACACAGGAATGCGTGCTGTTTCTAGAGAAGCTTTTGCCCTTCTTCTTCTTGGGATGGTGGGAATGGGGAGGAGTGATTCACCACGGCAAGTGGTGGAAAAACTAAGGAACCACCTCCTCTGGTTCTGGGGTTTCAGCACTCCCCCAAGATACGCTGTGTGGTATGTTATGTGTATATTTTTAGAGCTGCACATGAGCAAGAAATAGATTCATTAAAAATGATAATAAAAAAAAGATATCTTTAAAGAAAACATTCTCCCGAACAATTGGGAGGAATGTTGGGCACCCTCTTTTTGGTGGCTGACTTCAGTCCCTCCAGGACACAGTTCTAATTTAACAAGGCATGAATTTAAATATATTAAGAGCTAAACAAAACACGGGGAGAATCAGAGAGGTGAAAAGTCAGTGCCCCTCCTTGTCCTGCTGTCTTCTTTTTGTTGGCTGCTGGGCTGGGAGACACAAAATAAAATGGAGCTACATAACCTGTCTGAGTTTTATTCAAATCAGCCAATTAAAACATCAAGTTGAAATGTCAACGAACATGTTATGGCCACTCAGGAATTAAAGCAGGAAAGCATCTGTCTGTCTTCACCACAAAGAATTGAAGATTTTTAATTCCACTTCTGCAAAAGCTATGACATGAGATTACAGCCATGAAAAACACCATCTGCAATGTGCCCCGCCTGGCTGCCTGTCATCAACTGTTGCTTTCACACAAAGTTAGATTGAGTTAAACACCTTTTATTATTATCATTATGATTATTATTATTCTCAGGAACTACTTATCATGCAGTGTTCTTTTCTCAAAGGTGTGCACCATATACCTTCTGACATTGGCAGAACTTATTCAGCTCATTTCTACCTTTTCTTTCTGCTCACTGATTTGAATCAGAGGATGACCTGGTCCATTTTGCCACAAGAATGACTGTTTTGAAGATCCTCCAGCTTTACATTTTCTCCTATATATAACCTTGAGAACTTAAGGCTGAATTTTAAGGGCAGGACATTGGGTTTGGCACAGCTATCATTTCTTTGCACCCACATCTTCTGGAGTTACACCTTCCTGATAGGAACTTGAGGTTGATAGTCCCATATCAGTACCCACCCAGGCCACTCCAGCAATCTCTCGTCAGCTACACACAAGAAATTGTTCAAAAAGATTTTGTCAGATTTGATCTGTTTCCACAAAAATGTTTGATTTCAACAAGTCATCTTTCTTTTTAATGAAAGTACGTTGTGCTGAAGAATTCCCATTTGAGAAGTAGCCAGATATTAGGCTGAAATCTAAAGAAGTGCTTAAAGTAGATTGAACCCTTCAAACTTTTAATTTATTTTTTTTAATTTGAAGGGCACTAGATACATAAGTGTTATTTTCCAGACGACTGTAATCCACACTTGGTCTAGCTACTCAAATTAATTCAAAGGGCCCCATCAGGAGTGTATCCTATAGATACACACATGCAAATGGAAACCAAGTCTCCAACATTCCACACACTAAAAAAACCCCAAAACAAACAAACAAAAATCTCTCCATAATCCTCATATTCAGCATGCAAACGTATGTTTCCAGTTGCAGTAATTGGCAGGATAGAGTCTCATAAAAGTTCTGTGCAGGGCTGCTAGAGTCTGGGTAAGTAATATTCTTGTCCCTTGGCCAGATCAGGATCACAAATATTGTTTTGGAACTGCTCCTGGTAGGCTGTATTTGATATTTAGGCAAAGCTTGCCTGAGAAAAGAGGCTGTTTTCATTTTTATCTTGACTTCAGTTCTTTTTACTCTACAGACATAAATGCTCAGCTGGTAGCAGTGATGCCTCTGGTCTTAAATAACAAGATTTGGGCTGGTGTCCAAGGATGACATGAACGCACAGGCTGTGGGGTTGGGTGTGCACAGCCCTGGCTACAGCAGCTTTCATTGGATGGGGCAAAAGGAGAAGACAGATGTGGAGGCATCCCAAAAACTGCCCGTCTCCTGCAACAGGGAAAGACACCACAGCAGAAGGATGTGGTGAGGTGGGATGTACACACTGCAAAGTGATGGTAACCCATTGAATTGAACTGCTGTTGTCTAGTTTGGGGTTTTTTCCTTCTCTTTCCCCTTCCTTCTTTAGCTAAAAGCAAAAAAATTCCTAGGGTTGGGTATCTAGATATTTCATTGCTCAGCGTGACCAAATCCTGCACTGACAGTACAGCTGCAGCAGGGCAGGACTAGCACATAAGAGCTGTAGAGCACAAAGGGACAGTGGGGACAACGTGTGCCTCCTCTGTCCTGCTCATTGCCTTGCCAAAAACACTGCATTAAGAACAAAAGTAGTTGAGAAGTGGCCTCTGCCCAGTGATGAGTCCTGAAAAGTGGGTTGCAGAATGTTCATAAAACCGTGATCCATGAGTAGTCCCTGCTGCCATCAAATGCACCACTAATTCCACACACAACGGAGCAGTGATGGGAAATAACAGCAAGAGGACTTGGAGCCCAAGTGTCCTGATTCCCCCTTCCCACCATCCTAGACTGTGACTTTCTGTTGATTCTCTGTTCGCACTGAAAAAGGCAGCAGAAATGACTGCAAATATGTTCTTAGTTTGAGAAGAACACTCAGGATGTTTTTGAAAGACAGAAAGAAGATATTCCTGGACAGCTTAGGTAGCCAGCATGGATACAGGAGCAATGTCTAGATCAAAAGACCAATACTTCACACAACTTACACATTAGACAAGTAGAACCAGGTATTTTCTGATTTTTCAAAGAGATTGAGTTACAAGCAAGGAGGGATGAAATCCAGGGCGTTCCCTGCAAGCCAGAATTTCCTGTGCAAACACTATTGACCATATTTTTGGAGAAGTGCATAAAACCAGTTGTCTGCAGTAATTACAGTGTGTCAGAAAAATTAACATTTGCAATTCCCCATATCCTGAGCGAGAAAGCAGCGCTAATCCTACAGACCAAAGTACAGTTAAAATAAACACAGGCCATCTAAGAGGAAACTATTCCTTCTGCTAAGTCTGAATTTTCTGAAATTAATAGCTATTTGGATTTGGAGTCTCGGATAAATTATGTTCAGATAGGTAGGCATAGTTGCCTGTAAATTTAGGTTCTCCGTGAAGAGACTGTGGTGATAACGGGTCGTAAGTCTCAGCTGGTTCTGTCCCTCAGTGCTCTTCTCATGTGAAGGTTTAGACCCAGTGTGTATGAGGTCACACCTAATGGCTTTCTGGGTAAAATACATGGCTTGAAGAGGATTTTTGTTTGTTTTATTTAGCTAAAGACACAATCTGTAGGGCTGATTTTAGAGTTGATAAGAAGGAAATGTGGATCAGGGCATTTCACACAGATCCAGCGTCCATCGCGCTGAGACCCCTTTGCTTCCCAAGTCTGAATAAAGGCAGGAGTATGAATTGCACCAAGTCAAATCCAGAAAGAAAACCTCTACTTATAACATATATTTTTAAATAACATGGAAGGATGTGCGCTGAACATACCTGTTTTACTGACTCTTCCACCCCAGCAGTTTATTTCCTCTATAAATTACCTCGTGCTTCTGAGTTAAAACGAGACCAAATCCTGTGCCAGTCATGTCCCAGCAAGCAAATGTGTTGAC
The DNA here is from genome assembly GCA_013400375.1 of Thinocorus orbignyianus. Classification (NCBI taxonomy): domain Eukaryota; kingdom Metazoa; phylum Chordata; class Aves; order Ciconiiformes; family Thinocoridae; genus Thinocorus; species Thinocorus orbignyianus. Next base: position 85,314 of record VXBW01002700.1, on the reverse strand, counting down.
ACAGGAACAAGAAAAACCTGAAAAGTTTGAAAGTGCCGTTTCAGTTTTGGCTGAGCACCCAAAAGCCTTGTGTCCCAACAAACCACCTCATCCCCTGAGGTCTGACAGATTGATCCTTTTACTGCCAGCAGTGGAGTGTCTCCTCCTGGAAGGACAACACCCACCGGGATGGGTGGATGCCCAACACTTTGCAGAAAGGGCTGAAGCCAGGGATCAGCTCTGTGCCAGGAATCCAAGGCAAACCTTTGGGCATTATCCATAGGATAATGTAGCTGATCAGGGACCTCTTCTGCAAGTAGCTGGAAAAATTTCCCTTTCTACTCCAATCTGAGGCAGCTGTAGATGCTCCAGGGGAGGGCTTCCCTTTCATTTCAGATACCCTGCACATCCAGATCATGCTGGAAAATGGTATTGCATTAAACTTTTTTTCTCCAAGTTGCTTTATTTTCTAAACCATGGTTACTTACATCTTTTATTCCTTTTAGGCAACACCACCAACAAAAAATGTAAAAACCTCTAGCAACTCATAATTCTGCTTTCAGACAAAGGCTGTTGCTTCCTGAGGCCGCAGAGGCCACTGTCGTGCACTATTTAATGCAGATCTGGGTGGAGACATTAAAATGACAAATGGTCACAGACCAACTTATCACCAAAGTTCATGGCAGATTGAGTTGCTGTTATGGGTATTTGGCTTCAAAAGCGATGGAAAAGGAACAAATTGGAAACATACAGCTTCGCTATAGACACAAGCACATGATGTAGCCAGGGTTTTTCCACAGCGTTTCTTCCAAGATACGGGGTTGTTTATTTATTAGATGTTCTTTGAAAAGACTCTGAAATGCTCTGTCTCCAGGAGGGAGCTCCAACTACAACCTGAAGAAATGGTTTAAATCTTATGAGAGGCAACTTTGGAAATGAAGAGCAACTTCGTACACAAGAGCAGCCGCCCAGATCTCTGAGTTCTGCAGAAAGGACTCCCCAAGGCTGTAGCAACAAGAAGAAGGAAAATGCTGATTCCTCCACCTGGAAACTCCCCTCTTGGTGTGACCTAAGGGCTCCTGGAATTTGGGTAAAAGTTGTCATTTTCCCAGCAGAGGGCACTGCATTAACACACTATCCTGCTCACCCTGTTTTTTGGGGTGGGAGAGAGGAATTGGCTCAGTTCAGCCCAGACCACTTGGTCCCCATCTGGGTGCAGCCCCTGGGCCAAATGGGACCCCCCAGATCTCACCCCAGGCAGACCCTGCAGCACGAATGGCCTCTGGAGAAGGGAATGGTTCCTGACACTGCTGTGTAACGAGCCAGAGTTGGGAGCATCTGATAAAATGTCATTTCAGAAAAGGCCCCGAATTAACTCCACTCATTTCAGTTGGAGGCTTCAAAAAGTTTTGAAATATTATAGAATATTTCATTGTCCTTGAATCTGCAAGGCCAGATCCTTGCTGTGTCGTACTAAATTTTACCAGTTGAAGTTCTGACCCAGAAAAGTTACATCTCTCTGAAATGGGCTCCACACCAATCATACTTTCTACCATAAATTATTCAGGATGGCTTTAGATTACCTATAGCAATTTAGTTTTCTTTCTTAGGAAAAAAAAAATCAGGGCAGGGAAAAGGAATTCCACTGTGCAAATATCCCAGAGAACAGATTACTTATTGTTCAAAAATATCGTCTTTAATAGCATTACCAGAGTGGCCCATGAAATCAGCCATTTACTAGAAAGATGGGCTGATTTTTTTCCCCAGGCTGGCAGTTGTGAGGTGTGCTGGACAGGGAGTGCAGCAGGACTTGTGCACGGGGATAAATTCATGTAGAGTTAAAGATTAAACCACACGGTGACTAAGGAGGAGGGAGATTTCGTCCTGCTGGCCCTGCTGTCAAGATGCCCTTTAGTGAGTCTCTTCCTATTTTATGAGCTTCCATTACAACCTCCCTGTCCTGTGGCAGTTTCCAATCTGACTTGATTCGGTTGAAAAGTTTCATCCAGGAAAGTTTCCCACCAGGAAATGCCCTTTCCTGTTAACCAGAATGGTTCACAGGCTCTCACTGCTTCTGTCAAACCACTCATGGCAAATCTTTTTAGTGCCAGCATTTCTATTTTAACGTGTAGCTTGGAATGATAGAGGCTAAACATCAACATAATCAAATTTTTGTTCTTGTCATGGTCAAACATTTCCATAAAATCAAAATAAATATTTTTTAAATGCTTTAGTTCACCAATAACTATGAAGTTTGCATTTTTCATCCAAACCCAAGATTCAAAACCAGTTCTGAGCTCCTGAGCCTCTTCTGGGCAGGATTTTGCTGTTTACACCAACACTCATAGATTTCTTCACAGACTGTATCTGGTCCCCAGCAATCTGTTTTTACAATAGGGTCCCAAGTTCTGCTGAGTTTTCAGGGTGCTGCCCTGACACAAGTAATAAGCAAAATGATGATCATAAAGAAATTTTATTTTTAGGGAATTGGGACCACAACTTCCTGAAAACTACCAGACCAGATAATGTCTTTTTCCCTCCTCTCTCTTTTATGGCAGGCACTTGTTCGAAAAAAGTTACACAACTTTCTTCAAAATGGACTTTTAAAATCCACCATTTAATGCAACTCTGGAAAGTTAGCTCCTGTGCTATTTCCTTTCCTTCCTTCCTTTACCTCTCTTTTTCTTTCTTAAATCCAGCCCTGCATTTTAAATTAGTTACAAGAAATAAAGAAAAAGGAGGTTTACGGGGTTGAAATCGCTTCAGTGTGACAGGGTGATGGGTTTTTTTGTGTGTGTGTGAGTCTAAATGAGGCTTTAGAAAATGATATGGTATCCCTTAAATGGATCTGCTGTGGCCAGAGACCATTAGGCAATGGAGGAAGATTCCTCAGGGACAGCTGAGACCAGACGTCTGAATCCCAGAGGATGGAGATCACTATTTACTTTTCTGCATGGAGAATTAATATACGTCTCCATCTTCCACCAGCGGCCCTGAACCAGTGAGCATAAAGGAAACAGAATGAGTGGGGGGAAAAAAATGGCATGTGTGTTTTTCCCTTTTTCCTTTGGTGCAGATTCCTTTTTTCATTCAGTATTTGCACATTTTTCTTTGCTTTCTCCCTGTAGGATTTTCTTCCCTGACTTCGAGGCAATCCATCTGTCCTAAGAAGGTACCTAAAGATAATGAAGAGGCACATAATTTAGTAATCTTGGCCATCTTTTACTTGGAAGATTAATTTTGGCCTTTAAGTGTCGAGGTGGGTTAGAGAGAGTCAGCAGCAACAAAAAGCGACGGCCAGGAGCCTGGGCTGGTGCAAACTGCACAAAATAAATGAGTCGTGGAGCCTTTTCACTATCTGCAAAACGATAGACTAATGATTATTAAAACAGAAATACTCCCTGATTCATCTAGTCTATGTTTGGAGCTCCGAGTTTGAGTTTCTCCTTTCATTTTCTTTCCTCTGTCTACTTTTTCCACAGAAAATGATGTCCCGGGGTCTGTCCCGTCACTCCCCACTTCTCATCTGCATGTTCTGCTGAGGTTTGGGAACTTGTTCGTTCTCTCCTCGCAGCAGGGCAGCTTGGATGGGGCTCGTGTACATTGCAGTGATCTATCCAGAGATGGAAGGGGGTGTAAAGGGCATTTTTTACTGCACTCACCAAGATAAAAAACTAGAACTTTGATAATGAACAGTGGTCTTGCACAATTGCAACCCCTCCCTTGCTTTCCCTGTACGTGTGACTTGCAGTTTCTAGAAGGTTTCAGTAAGAACTGGAGAAGATGAGAGTGATGATCTATCCAGCATTATTCATCCAAAAAAGAAGCTGAAACCCCGCCCCGAGCAGGAGTTAAGCTTCTGAACAATGATAATTGTTAAAAATAATGCTAAATTTTTACCATCATCACCTTCAATCCTGAATTTTTCTGTAATTCTGCAGCGTGTAGCTCTCTGCCTGTCACTGGATTGAATTCATGCATCAGTCCGCGGGTTAATGAGGATCAAGCAGCTCTTGGGGCAGGAAAACAGCTTCTTACCCAGCAGATCAATTCTGTAAAATAGAAAATACAACTATATTTTAGGATCTGGATGGAAAATTAGGAGCACTATCAAAAGCAATGCACCTCTTTATTTATTTAAGAGCATATTTAACCAGGGTGGGTTTGTGGAACTGAAGGAAGCATGGAAGCATGGAAATGCTGAATTTATGAGGTAGAAAACTAATCTGAAGTCTAACATTTCTTCCCTTCCAGTGATCTCTCTTCCCAAATCACTCTGGATTCACTCTTTGCTTTCATGCTGCATGTGAAATAACAGAAATATAAACTCTGCATATCATTTAAAAATGATAAGCTGATTATACAGCTACTCAAACCACTCAGCTGTGTCTGTCGTAGGTTCATTGTGTCTATTATTCTTGACTTGGTACAGGAGATGTATCTGAGACCCCCTGAAACATTTCACAGCTGCATTAAACTCGTCTTCTGTGAGATTTTCCTTCTCAACCAGTTAGTAGAGACAAATCCTGTTTTATTGCCATCAGCTCCTCTGCACTTGTCATAATTCCTGTGTGTGCACGTCTGGTATAAACCTGTAAATACCAACAGATCACGTTGCTTCACATCACACAACAGCACACACTGAGCCAGGTCACCACTGGACATAATCTGGCACGTTAGTGCTTTCCTGTGGTCCATACCCTGAGCCCACAGCATTTAATGGGGGGAATTCATTCATTACTTTTCTTGCAGGAGTTTGCCCAGCCTTAGACAAACAGTGCCGTTATCCGGGCAGGGACGGTTGAAGGTGTTTGTGGCTTTATTTATTGGCAACCTGAGCACCCACCAGCATCCCCCTCACTGCTCGGACCTCCCAGCTGCATCCCGTGGAGCTGGGATGCTGGAGGACCCCGAGGCAGCTCATGCTGCCTGCCAGGAACCGTTTCTCCAGATTCCTCCTCATTTTCAGTTCAGGTTCCTTGCACCCTGGGTTATGGGGGGTGTGAATGTTGTGAGGGAGCAGTGTTTGGTGCTGCTGGATACTCAACCCTTCCTTCCCCCGAGAGCAAAGCCTCTCACTGCATCACCCTCCAAAGGAGCATCACAGTCTTGAGTTTGTCCAACCCCACTGGAGCCCAACTCTCCGTCTAGAAAGACAAAAAACTTTCACTTTTCTTTCCTTTTTCTTTTTTTTTTCTGCTGATTTCAAAAGTTTCCCACTGATTCAATTTATTTTTAAATCAACCTGGAAAGTTTAAAACCAAAATGTACAGTTTTCAAACAACATGTCTGGATAAACCATGTGGTTTCCTTCCATATTTTTTTAAGTTCAGTTTTTCATTTTATCTCAAGTTTGAACCAGGCGCTTCTGTACAGGGATGGGGTTACTCAGTTTTCTGCATCTTGATTTCTGGTTTTAGGAGTGTCTCCCATGTCCCTTGTAGTTTTTCAATATAAAGTTCTTAATTCAAGACAAAAGAAAGTCAAAAAGTGAGAAAATGTAGAAATATTCCCATTTTTCCACCTGTCACTTTTATACAAACTGGAAAAATTAGTCAACATTATGCTATCTGGAAAAAGAAAACCAAAAAACAATGGGATGAAAAACATTTCTACAGCATTTTTTTGTCAGTTTTTTTGCTTTTTCTGCATTTTCCAGCATAGAAATGGGTGAGGAGGAGGGAAGAGTCGCCAATGAGGGAAAGAAATTATGTGATAAAAAATTAAAGTGCTTAAAATGAAGCACATAGATTCTTATTTTTGTGTTTTTAAACACAGGAATAAAGCGACATCTTAAGCTGAAAGTGCTTTTTAGCCTGACATTTTAAAATGAAACACGGATTTTCATTTCAAGGTATTATTTCATATCCACACACACACAAAATCAAAATGTATTTTGAAACGAAACCAGCCCAGGCAGAATGATACTTTCCATGGAAATTTGTTATTTTTGCCCTTCCCCCCTCCCTATAAATAAATAATTTGGTTTTCCAGGAAACTCCAAATCTACGAGCAGAGCTCCAAATCTAGGCCATCAGGGTTTGCTGAAAAAACTACGGGCATTAACATGGGTTATTTCTGGCACGTTAATTCATCTGTTAAGAAAGGATCTGCTTGGAGACATATGGGCACAATTTACTAGTTGTAAATAAAAGCTTTGTTATTATTTAGGTTTTTAACAGTTCCCAGGTCATGGAGTTTCTGATGAAGTAACAGTTCAGCTCAGCTCAGTTAACTTTTCCTGTACGGGATATTTCAGGGACATTGGTTACAGTAATAGGGCAGTAAAAGGACAAGATTTCCACCATTAATAAACGGTGTGTGGAAATGGAAAACTCCCTCTCACCACCAAGTGTTGACAGGGATGGTGGGGCTCGCGGGTGCTGTTCATGGTCAAGGCCAGGCAGAGCATCACTCAGCGTCCCACCAAGCCTGGGTCATCCCATGAGCATCCCTGCCATCCTTATTCCTGTGATTTTGTCTACACCGTGGTCCAGAAACACACCGGCAGCTTGTATAAATGTGGAACTGTAGCCCCTCTGCTGTGAGGACAGGCTGAGAGTTGGGGGGTTCAGCCTAGAGAAGGCTCCAGGGAGACCTTGGAACCCCTTCCAGACCTTGAAGGGGCTCCAGGAAAGCTGGGGAGGTACTCATGATCAGGGAGTGGAGCCATGGGACAAGGGGGAAGTTTTAAATTGAAAGAGAGGAGATTTAGGTCCAACTCGAACCATTCTGTGATTCTACAACAAGCTGGAGCGTGACTGGCACCAACCCACAGTGGCCAAAGTCCATCTCCAAGTACAAGCTGCTCTTGGCGGCTGCTTTTCCAGCTGAAACCTGGGGCTCCTGCCTCCAGCCTGCGGTGCTGAGGTGCCCTGAATGACAGAGCAGCAGCTTTTAAAAGGCTGTGACAGTTCACGAAAAGCCCCGGTGGAAGGTCAGCAGATGTTGGGCTGTATTTACAGGACACATGTGGAAGCTGCTCCTGGGTGGGAAAGCGTGCAGCTGTCCAGAGGGCAAAGCTAAATACACAAAACCCCCTGTTTGCGGTTAAAGGGAAGCCACCTAAGAAGAGATCTCATCTTTGCTACAGAAGAATGTGGATGAAATGCTGAGTGGAGGGATGCTGAAGCTCTGGCCAGGCTTGGTGCCTAATTGGATCTCCCCACATGGTTACATCCCGATTTTCCCATCTCTGGGAGCATTATCAGGCTCGCAGCCTGCAAAGGGCTTTCAGAGCTTTGGTTGTGGAAACTGCTACGTAAGCTTAGTCAAGATGCCTTCATTTTTATTTTCTGAACCAGCACACGGGTCCATTACTCCTTGTGTAAATCACTCACGGTAAATGTACGAGGCTGCAAAGTAATTTGGGGTTTTCAAGACTTTTCCGTGAGTTATCCACAATGGGAGGCAGCTGGCTACAGGCAGAAGAGATGAAGTGTCGGTGCGCAGGGGGGGAAACTGTGCTTTCTGTTTCTCTTTTCAGTATATAAACCACACGCTGCAGAGCTGGGTTGGAAATGAAATAAGCTCGTAGTTCTCCAGCTGCACAGGCCGTACTTTTTTAGCATTCTGCTACGTAAAGAGCATGCAAATATATTAGCAAGAAAGAAGCTGAATTTGCCCATTAAGGCCGGTGATTAATGCAGTGCTGAAAGCTCGTTTAAAGGACTGCACATCGCAGCTCACTCCAGAAACAGAGAGAAGAACAGGAATGCAGAGAGTGAGGGGAGTGTTCTGGATGCCAGTGAACCCAGCGTGGCTCTAGAGGGCACTCAAGATCTTTAGGATTTCTCAGAAAGGAGAGAAAACTGCAAGTTGCTTTTTTTTTGCAGTGCACTATTTAAAAAAAAAAATAAAAATCAAAAAATTAACCCTCTTCAGCAGCAAGTGGGACCACATCAGACTCAAATGCTACAGCTTCTCCCCTTTTAACCGCTAATAACAGGTTGAGCTAATTTCTGTTTTGATTTGGGGTTTCTTTCTTCCATTTCTTAGAAATGGTTCGCTGCGTGGAGCCCTCTCCCAGCGCCAGTTCCAGCAAGAGCAAATACATTCAGCACAAAGAAATCCCATTCCTTCAAATACGAATTCTGCCCAAACTACTGAGTGATGGCAATGTATCAGTCAGGTTGTTGTGGCACAAACTGAGGGACCACAAAGAGATCTGGTGGCATTAACACGAATCCTAAAAACCACTTCTGCGCATCTCAAAGCACTCGGGGTGTTCTGCTTGTTTGGTTTTGCACGTCTCTGAAATTTCTGGGCTTGGCCAGAATAAAGCAAATCTTTTCTTGTGGTATTTTCTGCCATCCGGAATTGGAAATCTCACAAGAAATCCTGTTCTGATGAGATTCCCAGCCTGATACACAGCTTACGACAGAAACTGCTGATTAAATTTTGGATTTCGGTGCTTCATATGAGACAGGTCAAATTCTCCAAGAAATAAAGGTATGAAATGCCTTTTGTAGCCCAAGAATTATTTTCAGATTGCTGGCTGCTGACTCCCATCCAATAATAATGGCAAAGTCTGTATCTTCAATCAGCTCAGGATGCAGATTTCTAAGGATACTGAGAACTTGCAGCTCCGCAGCTGATCCTGCATCCTGAGCACAGGCTCCTCTCCAGGAATCTGCACAGTCACCTTGTTTTTCCTGGGGATCCTGTCAGCTTTGCAAGAGACCCAGAGCAGAAAATAAAGCATGACTAAGAAGTCTGTCTGCTGCCTAATTATATTGCCATAGTCCTAGTGGTGTAGCTTTCCCTGTAGCTTCTATTCTGGAATAAGTGTGCCTAATAATAACATTATAATTACACTGCTGTGATTTCACTGCTAACCTGTCCCGTGTACTCAAGTGGGAAATGCATACCCAAAAAAATACCACACGCTGCAAAGGAATTCTGACAGAGCCCTGCACACGCCTCAGGAATTGTTTTAACTGAGCTACTGGAAGTTACTGACCACTCTAAATTAATTTTGTCAACTATTTCTGAGTGCTTTGTGAGCTGCACAACTGCCTTTAAAAAAAGGAACTGGCTACTTGTGGCTCTCCTGCTTTTGAAATGGAGATAAATCAAAATGATGAGTTTTAGCTGTGGTTTAGGGACAGGTTTAAGTCAGGTTTAGGGTTCATGCTCGGTGGAAAGATATAAAATTGAGATTATAAAAGGCATTTTCAGCGTTTTGGTCCAAAGTTAGAGGCCTGGTAGCTGTTGGACAGGATTGACCTCGTGGCCACTGTGACACAGCGAGCAGGAACAGGCTGAGGGATATGAGCTGGACTCTCTCAGCTTGAGATCTGGTGGGATTTGATGGTTGGATTCCATTTTTGGTTCTCCTGTAGATAGATCCAGCCGAGAAGGTGTGACGAGACCGTGTGTCATATCCACAAGCAGCTTGTTGGGGTTGGTTACACGAGCATCTATCCATCATATATGCACACATCAGCTTCTTCCTCCGCACACATATGTAAGGGACGAGTGCTGGTGACTCATCCTACCCTAAAACCTCCTCCAGACCAGTGTGGGGTTTCAATATTAAACAGACAAGAGGGGTTTGTTAGCCCTGTTGGGCCAGACAGGTCTTGCTGTATTGTTTCTTCTCCTTCCCTGGCCGAACGCCCCTGCTCTTTGGTGTGAATATCTGCCTGTTCCAAGAGCATTCAGTTTCCCCCCACACTCATTCCTGTGGCCTTCAAATTCACTTCCACGCATGTCCATGCCATCGTGGGCTGATGGGACTAGATGAAAAGAGAGATTACTGCGAAATTTCTATTCGAGAAGCAGTCGTTTGCACTCGAAAAGCAGCTAAATTCTGTGGGATGCTTCTTGTCTCGGATAGAGTGAATTTTGTGGATAAGTGGGAGAAGTCAGAGCTAGTGGCAATCAGCCAGTTGGACGAGGTAATTTAATATCCACTTCTAGTTACAACAGGGTGCTGGTGACATGACCAGGATGGTTTTATCTGGATTTACACTAAAAGACAACCTTTTTTTTATATAAAAAAAAAAGAAAAAGCAATTGGAAAGGGAAAATAAAAATATATTTCAAACATAGAAAGAGAATAAAATACTGAATTTTGGCCTGCAAGCTCTCCCTAGGAACCGCAGATACTCTGAGTTAACAAAAAAATGATGTAGCTTAACTTATAAAAATAGTAAAACAGTAAAAAGGTACCACATGTTCCTTCTGGACTGCAAGCCAAACAATTGTTATTACATTTAAATCATGCTCTGACATAATGCTATGGAAACCCTGGAAAAAACGGAGCCCGCATTGCTCTGCCGTGCTAAGTACCCTGTGTTTGGAGCTGAGCATCCCGGTTGCTCAAAGATGCTTTATTAGCCATTTTCAGGAGAAACCAAAATATTCTGATTCCCTCATTCTCAGGAATCACATAAGATCAAGGGAGCTTAAAATAAATGCTCCTGTGCTGGGCGAGCTCGGCAGCCCCGGCCATCCCTGGCCTCCCCAGCTCCCGGCGTCGGCTGCGCCGGGGGCGATGCCAGAGCTCCGACAGCCGCGGAATACTAATCGCCAGCTGTGGAGTTGCCTGTTTATTTTTTCTTTTGAAATAGCCATGCAAATAAGACACTGGCACAGAATGTCAGTGCCCCCGGAGCTTAGATGTGATACACGAGATTCACTGCTTTCTTTTCCTTGTTCTCTCTCCCCACCCCGACCCCCATTTCTAGTTGGTTTTTAGGGTTTTTTTATTTCCTTTTTTCTTTCTTATCCGTTCCCATCTCCTCAATTTAAGATGAAAGCACAGTTTGCCTGGTGGTAAAGCTGCCAGTTATTAAAAAGGCTCTAATTTTTTGTAAGTGACTTCAAACTGCTCCTGCAAGTCTGATGGCTGAAGCGATGAGTGCTGAGATGAACACAGGTCCTGTCTTGGGAAGAGTCTCAGCTTTGTCTATATCCATCGGACAAGGAAAATCGTTAGCAGCAGCTGAAGAGTCAGCCTAGAACTGGCAAAGCTGGTTTTCACAAACTGATTTTCATTCACTAGTGTTGCTGTATTCTCAGTCGGTTGCAAAAGAATAAAACCAGGGGGTTTTTGCACCTGAAGTAAAAGCCACCTTGTCCTAAGATATGTAGAAAATTGTGTCCCTGTGAGACTCACAGGCGTTTAGGGATCTAAAAATTCTGGGTGTCTTCAACTCTCCCACCTCTTTAAAATCACAGATCTGCAGCCTAGTTTCAGGGGCTGTAGGGGAAGAATCAAGATGTCTGGATTTTAAAGCTGTAGCATCTCAGCTTTTTAAATAGATTGAACATTCATTACCCTTATTGTCATTTAATTAAACTCACAGGAATGGTGCTGATGTAAAACTGCTGCAGGTGGAGTTTAGGCCGTCAGGTTAATGCTTCTTCTGGCATCTGAGGCCACAAGAACCCGATTTTCCAGAGCATCCTGGGTACCTTCATCTCAATGACTCCTCAGAGGTGTTTCCCATCCTTTCAGTGACTTGTGCATAAGCAGTTCTGGGGTAACTGCTTGATTTTCACGTGTCCCCAAAGCTCTCATGTTGCTGATTTGGCAGCAGCACAAGAAGACTTCAGGCAGAAAATCTGGTTGGGCTGTAGAGCAGCTGGACCCTGGGGACTGTGTGATCCCCCGTCACATCAGGCTCTTTACACGTGTTACTCTGGCTTTTTATTTGTAGGGGACCCAACATGGTAATAAAACAAAAGAGAACAAAAGTCTCCCATCCATGATTTCTACAAGTTTCATGATAAACCTGCCCGCTGCTGTCCCTCAGCACACCACGTCTCTGCTCAGCAGTCACAAAATATTAGTCGTGGTGCCCCTGACCTTCCCCAGCTCTCCCTTCTGCCTTGGTCTCAAAAATGAGCTTACAATCTCCTTCAAGTGTTGACCAGCTCCTCCTCACAGTGACTTGAATGAAGCGGAGTTGTTCTTCACCGTCTGCAAGGTCTGAGCTCATTGGGATTTAACAGGATTCAATCAATTCCACTGTGGAGCTGCCACCGTTTATGAGCATGGAAAAACTACAAATCATGTGCAAATATGGCCCTCTTTTAGCTTCCAGGGTGCTCTGAGCTCAGCAAGGTCTGGGTGGTCCAGAATGAAAATGAGATGATGGGACAGGTATTCAAATGAGTCGCATGAGCTTTCGCTATGGAGTCAGGATGTCCCGAGGCAAGGGGAGAATTGGATGGGCTGATGGAAAGGGCTGCAGCCAAGGGTTTGTGGCACAGCATGGAGTTCCAAAAACCTTGTAGGCTGTAAATGAGGTGAATATTTCATGTTTGAAGGCATTCCTTTCCCTTGGAGAAGACCAGTCATTTTATCAGGATCTAGCCTCCATAGAAAGTAGCAACACATTGAAACGGTGGAGGGTAAGGCAGATTTCAGATGGAGACCTTCTGGCTTTGATTGATGTCTGATTTTTGCTGTTTCCCAGAAAAGAATGAGTCTGTGGCTCCCCTCTCAAAAGCTAGGTCCTCCGCTGCATTGAAGATGTGAGAAACACTACTGAAATCTGTTATCCAACAATGCAAAATACTCTTGACCACACACTTCTGCTGCATAGCAGGGATTTAAGAACTCTGTGGGAATGCAGTATCCTGTATCAGAGGAGAACACTTGGGATCCAGGAGTAAATCTGAGACGCTTATTGTGAGCAGAGCTGGAATGTGTTACCCTGCATCCCAGATCTGACTTCACTACATCTTAATCAGTCTCATCAGAAAAAAAAACAACAAACAGTTTTGGGTTTTGATAGTTGTAGTACAAAATACCTTCAGATATTGAATTTTGTCTTGCAGACAACAAGAATGCATATTTCAGTCCGAATGGGAATTAGATAACTTGGAATGCCCACCTAAAAGGAAAGAAATTCAGTTTCAACTCATTGCTCCATCCCAGGCACGCTGGGATGTGTCTTTCTCACCCATGGTGTTGGGATTAATAGCTCGGGCTCAGAGTTACATCAGGCCCGTCACACAGCGTCTGACCCAGAGCTGTCTTTCATCCCTGACTGGGAACAGGCACAAAATGAGATCCTGCTTCTCTCTACCCTTCACGTGGACATATTATACTCCCTAGAGGCAGAATTTGTCCTCCCTGATGCTAAAAGCAGGATGTTGTGCCTGCGCTGGTCACCTCTGTCCTTTGGAGAGATACACCTGAGCAGAAGGATGCTCCTGACACCCTAACACCCTCCTGGTGAGAGCCTCTTTGGTGTGTCTGGGCTCAACCAGCTGTGAAGACAGCGTGGAAGAGATGTGGGACACGGTTTAGAGATGGTTTTGTCAGTGGCTGATGGTTGGATTCAATGATTTTAAAGGTCCCTTCCAAATTAGAATGATTCTATGATTCTAAGGCGGAGGGTTGCTCAGGTACCCTGGTCATGAGGCCAGGGAGACTTTCCATTTTCAGTTTCAGGTACATTTATGTCCCCGATGGATGCCTCGGGTGAGGAGTCAGTATCCAACCCTTCCACCCTGGCTCTGTCCAAACCAGTTACCAGTTATTTCCTTGACTCTTATTTCCCAGGCCAGGTCCAGCTTGTGCAGCTTAATGCTGTTTCTTGGATCTTCTCGGCTCATTTTGAAGGAAACAAAGGGTTGGACTTTCCCGTAATCCTCACACATCATTGGCATCCTTGTGTGTCTCTGCTGCAGAGCAGAACAAACACAAAGACTGCATCTCGCTGTACCCTCTGCACCAAGTCCCTTCAAGTGTAAAGTGAAAATGTTGGCAGGAAGATACGGGAAAGTTGGGTGGCTGCCTGTGCCCTACCTGGCTTGCAGATAAAAGAACTGGGTTGCCAAGTCTGCTGGTCTTTTGAGCCTGACAAACCCACACACCAGGCGTTTGAACAGACATTAAAAGTTGAGGGAATATTGTCTCTAGAGCTACAAAGCTTCACTTCTTGTGTTGCTTCTCAAATTAATTCAGATAATCTTCTAAAACTCCAGGCTCCTTTATTTCTGTCATTCATTGTGCTGTTTCATAAGTCACGGATTCCTTTTATTCTTTTCTTTTTCATTCCATCTTCCTGAATTTTTCACTTGTTTTCTTTCCTGTGTCTGTGTGTCTCTGGATGTGTTCTCAAAGAAACAGTTGTTGCTCACAGAAATACAGCCTGGCTTTATGCAGGCTGCAGCAGAGAGAATAGCACTCCCCAGCCACCACAAGAAAACTTTCAGTGCTCTCTGTCTGGCTCCTGGGTGCAAACCCACACAGGTGGGGAAAAAAAAGCCCCTTATCTTCCCACTTCCTTGGGCAGCAGATGCTCTAGGGATCCTCTTAGTGGCATGGGTCTCAAAACACTTAGCAAATAGTCTCTGAGCTTCCTGAGCACATGAATAGATCAGTCAAGTTGCTCAGGTTGAAGGTTAGAATCAATCAATCCTGTTTTCCACCAGAGGCTGCTGCAGCAGAAATCCAAGATCCTTCCTCCCCAGGGAGCCCACCAAGCTTCCCAGTATTCTGAAGGCAGAGAGGAAGAGAGAGACGACAATCTCAGGATCATTTGGAGCTTTCCCAGTACTACAAGTCCTTGTGTAAGTTGGTCATTCTCTAAAGATATTTTTATATAAGTTTTTGGATGTTATTTGCTAATTACTGTCGGTATTTAATTATGGCAAGGTTTAAATTACACAGGCAGCCACTAATCCACATTATTCAACGACATTTCCAAAATCCTACTCTAAACATTCTTTGCGGTCCTTAACAAACAGAGGCAGTTCTCAGTTGGCCCAAAAGTCACACTGCAAATATTTTCACAAAAGCAAGGATGAGCAAAATGATCTTCGGGCCAATTCAGTTCATTACCCAGTCTTCCACCCATGTTTAATCTGGAGAGACACATTTGTTTTCCTGAACTGCCTTCCCAACCCTAAGTGAAATTAGGACCAAGCCTACTTGGACCATCATGGATTTAAGAAAAATATGTTTTAAATTAATTTCTAGGTCTCCTTACCTTTCCCTACAGACAGTTCTCTCCCTATTCAGACTCTCCTCAGTGTTCTGTGTAAGAGAGAATTAACAGAGGTTGGTTCTTCATTAGGAGAGTAGCTCTTGTTTTTGGAGGTGAAGGTTTGAGTTCCTGCTCTACACAGATTATATCACTTGCCCTCCTTTACCCATCCAGAAAATAAATATTTCCTTAATAATTTCATCAGTATTTACAGTGATGAGACATGCAAATAGCAGTGGACAGGGAATTCAAGCTGTTGTGTGTTCATCTAAGTACCTTGCCCTGTAACAAAGGCATAAATATTGACGATGGTGAGGCAATGTTAGTGGCAAACTATAAACATTATTCAACCCTTTCCAGCACACATCAGTCCAGCTTGGTGGGACTGGAGGAAGAGCAAACAGGAAAACAGCTCAAGAAATCTAGATAATCTGTCTCAAACACACACTGGGAAGAAAACAGGGCACACTGTTTCCATAAAGCTGGAGAACTTAGTTTGCTAACGTTAAAAGTCAGTATTTTAAACATCCACCAAAGAGTTAAAAGACCTTCTCCAAAGAATTAAAAGACCTTTTCAAGTAGAGAAGTGTGACACACTGGGGAGAAGCTATCTAGGGAGATGGGGTGATAAAGAGAGCAAAGAGTTTGGAGGTGCATTGTGGTCACAGAGAAAGGTTGTCCATAAGCTCTGGACACAAAAGCTCTTCTGGATCCAGTTCTGCTGGAGGGTGTTGTGTGTGCCAGCTTGTCCCTACTGCCTGTCCCAGCCTCCCAGCTGGTGTTTTCTGCTCCCCAGCTCTGACTGGTGAGCTGCTTGTAGAAATGGTCTGGGGCCAATTCATTAAAAACAAGCTGAATCAAGCTTAAGCTGTTTAAATACTAAGTCTTTGATAAGATGGCAGGGTAAGGAAAGCTCCTGGAAGAGATGAAGGAAAATAACGTCTGTATGACTCGCAGAATGACGTCTAGACTGGGCCGTTGTCCAAAGTCCTAGAGGAAAGCAAGAGTGTGCATAAACTGGCTCATTGATCTTCAGGCTTACAGGCATTTTCACCAGAAATGGTTTTGTTGTAAGAAAACAGAAGGGCAAGCCCTAGACTCTGGATCACAAGTGCCTCGGCGTGCCCAGCAGTGTGGAGTATTCACAAATACGTGGTTATAAGGAGAGGAGCAAACCACAAGCTTCAGGTTTAAATCCTGCTGAATCTTTTTGTCAAGTATATCATCTTGGCTCAGGCTTCTTTGTAGGGCACGGAAACAGAACAGTTGTGGGAGATTCAGTTACGCTCTTTAATTTTCTCTTCCTCCAAATTTGCACTTCACATCTATCCCCTTGAAAATTGTTTGGTTTGTTTTGGTGACTGAAGAAACCAGTGAAGGTTACAAGAGGCACACACCATGCCTGCAGTAAAGATCTTTTCATTCTTTCATGTTCTTGTTCATGCAGGTTTCATCCGAACTGCTTCTTGGTTGTCACAGCTTTGAAGTAAAATGCATCATGTAGAATATCAGCTATCCAGGACTCCACCAACTCCTGAGAAGCTGTTTTGACCCTCCAGACTTTCCACAAATACAAACACAGTTGATGTGCTGGCACATCGGAGCTTGATGTGTGTTTAATAACCCTGCCACCTTCGGGGATAAATTTCTAAATTGCAAAGGGAATATTTTTTTCATGTCTTCTAATTTTAGTGACACTGATGGATTGCCCAGAGCTAGGATGGTCTGCAGACATGTTGTGAGTGTCCTCAAAACCAAAACAAGTGAGTGTTTGCTGTATTTCAGAGCGAACTTCTTCTTGTACCAGCAGATCCCCATTGTCTTACACCCTCATTGTGTGCTGGGTCTGATCCTGCTTCACAAATACTGGATGTTATACGCTGTTGAAGGAATATATCCCATATTGGGATTTTATTCTTTGAATCCATATTATTTCTTATTTTAGTTAGTTACAAAATTTTATGTTTCTTTGGGAGACAGATCTCTAATAACTTTTTTTTGGAAATCAGAAGTATGGCAAGGAATTGTTTTCTTCTTGTGGATTCTTGAATTTACTTGTTTGTAGTAGATTTAAAAGCATGCAGTGTTCACCCAAGTTAAAAGTTTGCAGCTAGATTATTGCACAAATTAGGAAACTCCATGAGAAATCAGAGAATCTTCAACTTTCTCTAATCAAATCTACTTATTCTGCTAACACTTTGCAGATTCTTATTATAACTGGTATTAATTTGTCTCTATTTGTGAACATCTAACTCCAACCAAGACTCTGTACCTTTCCCTGTAGCCTGAAAAAAAAAAAGACTGAACAGCTCAGACTTAGTAAATGGACCTTGCTGCTTTTAAACCCCTCATAAAATCAAATATTATCTTAAGAAATCCTAATCAAATTAATCTTCAACTCCATCTTCCCTCTCTTCACCCTATGACTTCACCCTGAGCTTGCCTGAATATGACCTGAATCTCATTTACTTCCCATTAGAAAAAATGAAGTGAACTTCTAAAAAAAATAACCTTTCAATTACCTTTTAAACTCCTAAAACAGGACTCATTTTGACCATGACATCATCCACTGATGATTTTAGCACATGGGCCACATTCCCTGGTTGACCTAATTTATCTGAGTTAACAGAGATAAGTAGACAGTGAAATATGAAAAGTCCTTTGTAGTCATTGATGAATTTTAATTATTTTTCATACATATCTCTAGATAGATGCCCACACCTTATAAAGAACAGAAACATGAGGTCTGATGGGTGTGCAGACAGATACCTGCACATACAAACTGGAGGAGAGCTGGATCCTAGGACAGGGATAAGCTGAGATTCATGTGCAATAACTTTGGTTAGACATCTAGAGAAAGAAGCCCTTCCAAAGAGCTATCCATCTCTCCTTTCTCAGACACCTATTTTAAGATGTGATGAATCTCTCTCCAGAGAGAGCCATTTCTCTCCTCCCATGATAACAGGAGCCTGGGATGACTGATGCCTAAATTTAAAATGTCTAGAGTCCATGAAGATGGATACTGCCCCAAGCACACAGCACAGCTATTAGGATGGATAGATGGATATTTAAGAAGCTGCACAATTCTCAGAGGGTAGAGGGTCTCTAATCAGCACGGCACAAGCAGGATCTGGTTCAGCTCCGATCCATGGGCTGTGTGAATGTGTAAACTCAGTCTGATAGAGTCTTTCTCTTAGAAAATCAGCTTAACCATGGCTACGTGGCACTTTGTCAGCCTGCTTACATCTACCTAAAAGCAGACTGACAAATAAACTCTATAGATACATCTTACATCCCAAAAATGACTTACACGGGTTTAATTGATGCACTTCCCACTTTCCCAGATTCACATCCAGAGAACTAGAAATCCCCATTTGGCCCAGAGACCCAAAACACAAGGACTGTTGAGAAGAAGGCTGCCAGCCTGCTGTTTTCATCAGAGGCCTTTCTGGTGGTGAGGTTTTGATGGGTTTTGTGCTTTCTGTTCTCAAGCCATTGCCCCAGGACTGCACCCATGTCCAGAGATGCAGTGGGCACGTGGGAAATGTGAGCCCTTGGTCTCCACTTGGGTTTTTGCAAGGGTGAAAGGAATAGGAAGAGATGTGGTCACAGGTCCTGCACAGTGTCATGAAATATAACCTACCCCTGACACTTCAGAAGGAACTCATTATGTGTGTCATCTGGGTTTGGTGGGGGTTTTTTGTTGTTGCTGACATTATTTTCCTGCAAAAAACTCTCTTGAGATGATTCATCTTTTAGAGCAGTGTGGTGTAGTTTGAAAATTTGTCTCTATTTTCTACCAAACTTGCCAGCCAGGTGTTGGTAGAAAAACCAACCTGGCCCCTTTCCAATCCACCCGCCCTAACTGGCTGGATGTTACACTAGAACAACACATTAGCATCATTCAAATCTAGAAATAATGCACCACTTTGTCCTTCCAGATGGCTTCTTTGCTAAGTCATTAAAAACCTATCAACTGTCTTCTAGATCTTTACAGCAGAGGAGCTTTAGCCATTAACTCCAATTGTGGTAGAATTAAAACCGCACTGCGGCTTTTAAATAAGGCTCCCTTCATTTCCTCCTCCCTTCCCCTTGTCACTGCAACCTTTCTGTCTCAACCAGGTCAGTCCTTTTCCAGCACAAGCATCAATGTCCCCCTTCTCCTCCATGATGTCCTGCTCCACAGGAGCCACTCATGGGCTCCTTCTGCTATATATCAGGGTATTTATGAGACATTCAGCATCAACAGACTCAACGTACTCCACCATTCCAGGTAACTCTGCCAACCTGCTGCTCCAAGGAGCTGCTTCTGAGTCTGTTCTCCATTCCCAACCTCTAACTGTTTGCTGCTGTAGCCCTGACAGCCCGCCCTGCTGCATTAATGTAGTCTTTAACACACCCCAGAGGAACTCCTTGTTTTGTTATTCTCCGTGGGTCTGCTTATTCCTTTTCCATCCCTGCAAGATAGGTTTTAATGGATTTGATACTGTACCAGGAAGGCCTCATTGGAGACGTAATTAATGGATGCTCAGCATAGGAAAACTTTGACTTTGAAAATGTCATATATCAAGCGAACAGGACCAATTATGGTAGCCAGGTTTTCAGCAGAAGTAGCTTTAACATCATCAGGATTTCCTACTGAATGTACTGTTTGGAAAAGGTGAGTGGAATTGGGGGGTGATGGCAGGGAGGGCGGAATTTGTTTTTCCATGGTGGAAAGTAATCTGCCACTCTTGGGAATGCTTTACCAACACCAACTGCAAAAACATCCATGTTGCCAGTTTACATTAGGGATAATATTGTGACTGCGTTTAAACTGGAAGAAACCACTCCATCAGTCAAAGGAGGATTTCAGGGGATATGACCTTGAGTAATGTTCTGGCTTAGTGAAAACTGTGGATTTGATCATTAATAATATTTTGCATGATCCATTTTTTTTTGCTCAAAGCAGACTTTGTCAGCCAAAGGAGTAAAACCTTCTCTCATGTTCCATCCTTCTCCATTTAAATGTGAGCAAGAGGAATCTCTATGAAAATATCCTCTGTTTGCCAAAATTGAAAAGATAACATTCCTAAGAGTGAGACTGGATTCACCTAAGGTCTCTTCAAGTTATGAGATGGTCAAATTTGCAGCCTCAGCAGCTTGGACAGCAAAACATAACTAAGAAAGAAGGGATTTTTCTCTCCTGGAAATGCCTCATGAATCTGGCTGTGAAAGCCTTTCGTAGTTCATACTCCACGTAGATACAGCACAACTACTGTCGGCCAGGTGAGTTCTATCTGAGCCACGTGGCTGGAGCTGCTGCTGTGAAGACCCCTGTGCAGTTTGCAAAGAACTGTTAAAATGCCTTATCACTTTGGAGCTCTCTGGGCACAGTCTATCAGCTTGAGTGTTGGGAAACTGTGGTATGTGCCTTATGGGAACCGGGGACTTGGGAGACCAAAGCCATCTCCTGCCACATTCCAAGGGATGCTTCCCCACATCTTGGAGGACAGCTGGGGTTCTTGCCACATTTCAGCGTAGGGCAGTTCATCCACAAACACATCTGCAAGGGGTTTGTTGTTTTTTCACTGCCAGGTGGCACCGCTCTCATTAGATCCCCTGCCTTGCGTTTTGTTGTTTATTACCTAAACTGCTGTGGATTTTCTTCAGGGCCTCAAAAGAGAGATGCCCTAGAGAGCATCTAGCAAATGATATTGATAAAGGCGGGATCAACAGTAGCACATAGGAGCTCGTGTCAAGCCCTTTTGCTTCCAGCAAGAGAAACTCTTCAGTGCTCATATGTCCGTGTTGCCTCTGGTGATCCCGTGATTCACCACAGCAGCACCAAAGCCCAGGTAAGCAGGGTAAGCCATCAGTCCGGATTCAGTGAAAGATTAGTCGCTGTGGGAGTTCGGTTCCTCTATTATTCATGCCATTCTGCTACAGCCAGATTTATGTGTCAGGAAAAACATACAAACGGAATCCGATTTACTTGCAGAAGTTCCTGTTCTGTTTGATTTATGTTTGAGTAAATAAAGACATATGTCTTGTAGGTATTGGTCTCTGGCTCCCTTTTTCTTCATAGATCTATGTCTAATTTATCAGCTTCTTTCTTTGCTGGACTTCTATTTATGGGAGTTTGCAAGGAGGGCAATGCTGACTGGAGGGAATGCCTTTGACAATTTGAGGTTTAATTTTTGGAATGGGTTTAACTTCTTTTGGAATAGTTTTGCAGTAAAATTTGCTGCACTTCTAGCAATGTCTAGCTGCTCATCTTGAAAGAACTTTATGGAAACTCCTAAAACCACACTATGCGGGGAGAGAAACAACTCTGCTTGTTGTTTTCTAAGCCATATGGCAAATTAATTACTGAACCAGGCCAAGGAGCAAGGAGTCCCGACAGGTCAAGTTCTACAATCTCAACAAACAGACCAAAGACCTGTCGTTACTAACCCATAATTAAACATCTAACCATAAACAGTTTGTAGCTGTTTCAGGCACATTGAAACACAATGCAATGAAATAAGTGTTGCTCTACTTCAGAAATGACAATTTAGAATCAAGAAATTTAGTCATTTTCTTTAGAAGTTTTTTTTAACTGAAAATTGATTTTTTAACTGAAAACTGATTCTGCAAAACTTGTACAAAAAGAAATTAATGACACCACATGTTGACAAGAATTTGATCCAAACCAGTCCTTCACTCAGCATAAAATAAGGCCTGGGAAAGATCACCCATTCTTCTGGATGTCCCACTGCCTGTGTGATGCCCAATACGAATGCTGAATTCATGACAATGGGGCACTTGGTAGAGCAGGATTTTAGGAAGTCTGAGTATTGGGGAATATGGGAGGGAAGAGTAAGAGCTGAAGCTGAAAATAAATATTAAAAGCCCTCACGTTTTTGAAACTGAGCCAAACTCTTTCTTTCTGACTTAAGATGTCTTTCCTTCTCTTCTGGCTAAGAGGACATTTCCCCAGGACAAGAGGCTGAACGCACTATTCCCTTGCTTGGCATCCTGCACCATTTGATTCCTCTGTTTCATGCAGAAGGTCTCACAGAGGTCTTTTTCTGATGAGTTCTCCCAGGTCACCTTTCATCTCCCTCACATCAATGTACCTTTAACGGCGTAAGCGAGCACCCACGTGGCTCGAGGCAGCCTGCATCCCATGGTGGCCAGTTCCAGTAGCACCAACGCTGCTGGAAAGTCAACTCACTAATGTGAATGTTTATTTGGCCACTCTTACTACCCGCAGTTCCCTTTGCTGTTCAGTTCTACTAAACAGCTTGAGAAAATATTTATCAGAGGAATGTGGTAACAGATTTATGGAATCCCCAAAGCCTGAGGTCAGCTTTTTAACATCGGGAGCCTCTGCAAGTGAGGGAGAGCAGGCAACACCTCAGGAATAAGAGGGAACCCACGAAATCACTGATGTTTCTGCTAATTAATAGGGAGTCTGTGACCAATAAAGTGTAGGTAGAATAGGGGCTGGCAAGATCTCTTCCCTCTTGAACAAGCCCTGGGACTTACCTGAAAGATGTGCATAGTTTCCACACAGCTGTCGAGTTTATGAGCATTCTGAGGGAGTTTGTTTAAATAGATGTTGGGCCTTCTTAATGTTGGGTTGTGTTGTGGTTTTTTTTTAATAAATAGGATTGAAAATTATAACGGCACTTTTGTTTTAATCTGCCTTGACATTTAGTTCAAATGCAGGTAATGGGATGCCACCTCCAAGAACAGCTCCAGGTCGAGTGCAATTTAGAGTAGGACCCACTGTGGGACAGGACCATGGGGCGCATCACCAGTGGGACCTGTGAGGGGCATCATAAGAGGCGGGACCAGGCATAACACAAGAAATCATTCTCTTTCCATAGGAATCTGCAAGGATAACCAGAACAGTGTTGACTGTAGTCATGACTGACATTTCAGGGGCTACACTTTCCCCTCAGATACTTGCAGCCAATTCCTTATGACCTGGATCTATCTATTTCCAGGAGCCAAATTTGGTGCCAGTATTTTAACACAATCTTGAGCTGTTGCAGCAAAAGAGGAGAGGCAGAAAGCAGCACCTCCAAGGCACTGTCAGATTTTGTGATAAAGCTTTATCTGAGACCCAAAAAGAGAACTGACCTCTGTGCTATTGCAGAAAAACGCTCGGTTGACTCACAGCGCAGTGTTGCTCTTTCTCCTCCAGCTGTCAGAGAAGAAAACGGGTCTGTAGGGCAAATAAAGAGATGAAATATGTTACTGTGTGGTTTATGAGAACATGCCTGTACCCATAATATAATTTTGGATGGAAAGAGTCACAGGTCTGAAACGCGTGCTCCTGTGTGTACTAACAAGAAGAAACCCCAAACCTTCCATCTTGCAGCTGGGCTCATATTCCTCTGTTATGTCTACACAGGGCGGTAAGAACCCTATTTCTGCATCCTCTCCTGTACAAAAAGCTAAAGAGCTTCATTCTCTGGCCTGTAAACTAGCCAAACACCCAGCTAAATCTATGAAGAATCTAAAGAATTTGGCCCATGGGTGAGTCTGAAGTTCCTCAGGATGAAGAAAACTCAGCAGAGGGATGGGAACCTTCTCTTTTTTTAACTAAATGCTCCGATAGTACAAACATCCCCCTGCAGAGCAATGGTGTCAGACTGCACGGCTTGGGATAGTTTTATCCTCTAGAAAGATCAGTCTTTTGGAAACTAAGACCTGTGGCTTCAAAAGTCTTTTACATTTACAAGTGATGTACTCTTGACAGACAGGTTTTTTGCTTTTCCTTTTTGTTCCAGCTTTGCCTGTGGATTGCAACGATCCTTTTAAAGCAAACGATACATTTTTAAAGAGAGCAGTATCAAGAAATCTCATTGTCATAGCTAAAGCACACGAGAGCTAATTAAAATGAAGGAAAGGCATTAGCTTGGGTAATTTCTTGAGCAAGTTGTCCCCAAAGTCGATTTAAAATGAAAACCTACATTTGAATGGCAAAACTCTTCTGTGCACACTCCGTATTCGCAGCTGTGAGCTGGAGGAAGTAACTGCATTTGCACTGATGCTTCTCCACAAGTACATTTCTGTGATAAATCTAATGAATAGTGTTGTGCAGGATTATACAGCTATCCCCTTCAGCTGCACCTGAGAAACTCATCAATCTCATGCCACAAATCAAATAAGAACAAGCAAGCAAGCAAACCACTCCTGTCATCAAATCCTCTTCTGCTTTTGATGAGAAGTACAGGCTCGGTTTATGTTTCTTACTGTAAGAAACACTCTGTTGTTTGACACATCAAACCAAATAAAATACCTTTTCCTATGTTCCCGCATACTCCAGCTGTCATGTCCCCATCTAGTGTGTCTCTTCACTGCTCATCAGCTTTATGGCTTGTGTGAGATGGATGGCTGGTAGGCGCCAGTCACCGCTGGCCTTCAAGACGTGTGTCAAGCCGAGAGCTTATGTTTTGTAGTGGTTTTCCATCCTCTACAGCCAGACTCTCTAGGCTGGATCCTCGGCTGGTGGAAAGCATCCTTTCTCTGTGGTTTGCAGCGTAGCTATGCTACAGAAGGATCTGTCCTCTGTGCTTCACACAAGGTTAAATTTATCTGTTCTGAGTCTTTGGCAGCTCTGCACTATTTTGTTAAAAAACAGCCCAGGCCATATGGAAAGATTTCTACAGAATGCAAAGCAGCTCAGAGACCATTATACTTCCACGCCTGGGTGTATTTCTCCCCTTTCAGCTCACCCTTCTCATCTTGGATCTGTTCTAAGAGATGAGATCCCTGAGCACCTTCACGTAGCAGTGATGGTAAGAATGAACGTGTGCTTGGGTTAGGTCAGAAACAGCCGGCCTGATTTCGGCATCGTGCCTGAGCAGTTCACTAATTTCTCCCAGTTGTTCAATACCTTTCCCTCGGCAGAGACGAGGCAGTAAATGACTCTCAGAAGCTTGCTCCTCAGCTTCACTGCAGAGCAAACAGCAGTTTAGGTCAACCTCTAAACCATTATCATAGAATCATAGTCATAGAATGGTTTGGGTTGGAAGGGACCTTAAAGACCATCTCGTTCCACACCCTGCAGGGACACTTCCCACCAGCTTGGTTGCTCCAAGCCCCATCCAGCCGGGCCTTGAACCCCTCCAGAGATGGGGCAGCCACAGCTTCTTGGGCAACCTGGGCCTCACCACCCTCAGAGTAAAGAGTTTCTTCCTAATATCTAATCTAAATCTACTCTCTTTCAGTTTAAAACCATTACTTGTCCTATTGCTACAGGCTAAAAGCATAAGGTACCCCACTAGCACTCAGCTCATGGGCCGGGGGGTATCTCAGTGGATCAAGCAAATGACACCAGGGGCATCATGCAACCCTCCGTGTCCCACGTCAAGGCTTTAACCTGGAGCTGGAGGGGAGCAGCCGGGAGGGGAGATCCAGAAGCAAGCGGAGGCGATTATGGTAACTGCAAAGAAACCCCAACCTGCAGCCCACGAGTCAGGCCAATGAGTCCCACATGGTGTTCGTATTAAATTGGTATCAGATGTCTGCGCTGCTGCTGGAAAATATCACAGTGGATCTTTCCCTTAATGACCGATAAGAAAGAAAAACATGACGACTTGACGCCTTGAGTTGGATGAATAAAACAATGCCGAGAGAAGGCAGATAATACTCATGGACTTGGCTATGGGAAGCAGGGAAGAAATTGCTGTCATTTACATGTATATGTTTGCATTTGGGCAATGATTGATATCAATTCTGCAGATAGCTTTATCGTGGCCATTTTCTATAAACACACAAATAATCTGGCAAATAAGACACCTAGCAAAGGAATTCAGCCAAATGGTTATTATTAAATAAATGGTACAGAATATTAATTGAAAGTTTGGATCCACACTTGCTAAATATTTTTCCTGGAGACTAGTGACCTATGAACAGAAATCAGAGGACCATACTCTCTGCTTCCTGCATGGAGTCAAAATAGCTGAATTTTTAATGTTAGGTGCTAACAAGAAACTGAATTCAGAACAAAGAGAAAGCTAAAGAGTATTTGCAGGAATTATCTAATGAATACTTTGTAATAGCGAGCACATTTAGATAAATCGACATCTGCTCATGGGTAATTCATGAATAGAAACACAGTCGACTTCTTTAACATGAATTTCGGTATGAATTATTCACTGAGCTCTACGTATCATGGCTTGTAGTCCCTGTTGCTATTTGCCAAGGTTTAACAAAAGAGGATACAGACGCAGATGCCAGCGATACTCATAAGCCATCAATCTCCTCTGCTTCCCTCGCTAACACGAGGGACTGTGGAGAGCTGCTCACTTATAGACTCTTTTCTCCCTCAGCTGGAACTTGTGTTTATGGCACCACTGTGGGTTCTCCTGGAAATTGTTCCAGACTCATAAATTCAACACGTCAATTGTCCCTGCAGTGGGATCAAGCATGACGGGAGGAGAAGATGGGACCCTGAGGGAGAGTAAGCACTTGTTTTACTGCAAATGCCTCTGATAAATAACAAAGGTACCAATGAGAAAATGTAAGTGCAAGGAATTACCTACGTTTGCATTAGAACCACTTTTGCATATTTGTATTAGAAGAGCAGACAACACTCCAGTCAAGATTACTGGCAGTGTACTAAGATGAGAATGGGACAAAAGAGCTTACTGATCGTGAAGTATTAATCTTGAAAAGCATTAATATCTCCTGCACTGCTGCTGGAGAGCAGGATTTCATGCCTGTCCATCTGCTAAACATCCCTTTTCAGCCTTGGTGGATGTAAATAACACTGCAACACGCCTAATGCCATTCACTGCACAATTCCCCTCAAGCCCAGGATTTAAATGCTGAACATATATGTAGTTTTTTCCTTTCTACTCATAGGCTGCTTGATGTAATCTCTGATGGCCAAGTAATCTCCAGTGCTGTGTGACACCAGCCTCACACACAGGTTTAGTGTGCATTTTGGGTTGACAGCTGTGACTAAGATGTACCTCAGAGACCCTACTGGCAGAATAAGTATTGGTTATCAGCAGTGAGGACTCCCTTACAGAGTAAAGTTTATTTGCTATGACATGGACTGCAAGTCTTCTTCATCAGATTGCTCCACACCATCTCTCACCATGGCCTTAGCATGGAGGTGTTTCTACAGAATACCATCCCCAAAGCAGGAGCAGCTGCCATCTATTGACTCTTCTAAAGGACAGAAGCTAACCCCAAAATACTACAAGAGTTCTGTGGGGTTACGGTGCTTCTCTCTCAGCAATCTCTCATTTATTAGATGGAGTTTCTTCAGGGGGAAGATGGACCTGCTCCTGGTAGACTTTGCTCAATGGTGGTGGCTTCAAGGTGTGGTGGAGACGATGGAATTAAGATACTGCTCTCTTTTTCTCACCTCTAAATACATGGACACTTATTCCAGTGGCAGGGAGTGCCCTGACCTCAGCACCTTATAATTATGGCATTATTTGATAACATGTGCATTTCTAACCATGACCTTGGTTGTGGCCTCTCCATACTGCCCACTGTCACACTGGCAGGAACCTGCTTTCTGTCCTCTGGAGACAGCTGGAAGGAAACATTTCACTCAGCTACTTTCTATCATCTGTGATGCCAAAAGGGAAGCAAGAGAAATATAAGGAAGTCGCAATGATAATACCAAAATAATCTGCTGTTCTTACCACATGTTATAGTAATTATACCCTTCTCCTTCCATCCCCAGATGTTCCGTGTTTGAACAGAGATTCATGGTTACATAATGAATCAGGAGGGAGATGCAGAGAAAGGATGTGAGCCATGAGGATGATGTAAGGAAAAAAAAAGAAAAACAGGGAGGGGGGGAAGACAGGAGATTGTTGAACTGTTTTGGAAGGGAAGGAGGAAGCCTCAGCGCAGGGCTCTTGAAATCTCACATCACTCAGATGAGGAGATTACTGCTGTGGAGAGGAAGAAAATCAATAGCACATGAAGCAATTCAGGAGAGAAGCGAGCAGTGCGGCAACAAATCAAAGGGCTGCTAAAAATCAAGATCCACAGAGAAGGAATTTTCAGACAGTCTCATAAAAAAAAGCCCAGGGTAACACAGCTTCCAGTTGGAGTGCCAGGATGCATGGAGTGTGCTAGCTGCTACTAGAAGAATTAGTAAAAAAATAGTGAGTGTGATCCAGTAAATCCAAATGAAGAAACAGGCAAATTTGGCTGGGAGACTCTCCTACAAACACGATTTATGACTTAAAAGAAGGTGGGCCTTTGGCTAAATCTCATGAATGTTTCATTTCCTCAAAATTCTCCTAAACTTTCATTTTAGGGGCAAATATTGGCACGTGTTCGAGGGGAGGGAGCCTATTTAACATTTTCAATAACATTTTCCTCAATACTTCCAGCAAAGTGGCTCAACTATTTTTGAATGAGAGGAAAGTGAACGCGAACACTTTGCCCGCAAGGAGAAAACCGAAACCCTCGCCTCGGTTTTATGAGCAGTTCTGATGATCCCGTATATCTCTATTAGCAAAGGCTGTGCTTGGACTAGGAAATAGTTTCTACCAGCGACAGGTGTCTTTGATTATTCCAGCATGATTTTCAGCACTTCTTATCCGTGTTGCAGAGGGTGGAAAGTTCAGCCATTGACTCAACAGGGGGTCCTGAGCCTCGCAAGGAGCATAAAGCTCTTGTGTTGGGTGATGAACAGCTCATAGGGATGGCTTTTGTTCTCCACCAAAAATAAGATGCACACTGAGGTCTAGAGCTTGAGTCAAACCAACGATTCACCGAAGGGCAAGTCGAAGGGCAAGGTACAAGAGGAATTGCTTTGCCCAGCTTGTGGTCGGAGCTGCTCCACTGAGATGCACCTGCCTCTTCAGGGTCCCTCAAGGGCTGTCCCCATGCCAGAGATGGAGGTCCCTGCACCCTGGCCACACACAGTCCTCACTCCTCTCTGCCAGGATGCCAAGACCGTGTGGCAGATGGGCAACGGACCAGCTGGCTGCCGAAAACAGATCTGGAGGAACAAAAGAGGATTTGGCTCAGAGCAACCTAGGAGCTGCATGGCCAGTGCTGGTGTGATGGTTCTTCTTTGTTCCTTCTGAAGATGGAAAATCTCAGCCCTCTGCCTCACACTGTTCAATGAAGGAGGAGAAGCTGTAGGAAATGGGTTACAGCCAGATGAGTAAAAGACACACTGCAAACAGTGGAAATGGCAGAAACAAGGATCACTGAGAAAATTTAGGAAATATTCAGTAGATTATTCAGTTTTAGGGCTTGTTTCATTTTTTAAATTGGTGGTAGACTGTATCAACACAGCCTAAAATCAGGCTCTTGAGTCGCAATTATACAGAAACCAAAGCTGACACCGCTAGATGTTGTGTTCTTTGAATGCTCAGTAGGGGCCCGACTCAATGCTCATTGCTATGGCAAGGAATTAAGAAACTTTGGATGATAGTATTACACTTTCCTGGAAGGAACAAGGCTATAGAACAACAGGAAGCAAAGATATTACTGGAATAATAATTTTAAAAAGCGTGATTATTTTTAACACGATAGAGTATCTGTTAACAAATTATTATTCTCTTACCTGTTTCAGAGCTGATGCCTTCTAACAAGGCCCTGTTTTAATACTGCAGAGAAGGTATGAATAAAAGCAATGACAAGTAACCTGGTTATTTGCATTTCTTCTATTTACAGTGGCCAACATTCTACTCCGTGAGCTGTGCCACCTCCCTACGCTCCAGACCTCCCCGATTCTCATCAACTTTGCAAGGAGATAAATTCTGGCAAGATTCACCCAGCTCAAGTTTACAGCCCCTTTCTACCTATGCTTCATTATAATACATTATACCGACCACAGAACAGCAAAGGAAACTGTGAAAGCAGGATCCAGGAAATAGTGTAACTAATACATGAAGAAAAGAGAAAGCAGATGGGGGGGATGCTCTTCTGTGAACCATGGGAAGAAGCTTGCTCCAAGGCCAGTATTCCTTTTCTTTCTCTTTCTTGCCAACAATCCAAGCAAGTTGTGGCTTCTCAGATTAAGTCATTCCAGTGACATTGATGTAAATTAAATCAAAGTCATTTCTTTTTGCAGATGAGATGAAGAGTTCTACTTTTGCAGAACAGACACGGTCATTTCTTTGAAGTCAGAAAAGAAGCCACCACACTGTAAAGTGACAGCAATGTAAACAAACTCTTTCTTTACTAAAACCCCTCTGATACGTTGTGAGATCATGTTTTTCACGAGCTTCCTAAATTGCCTGATAATGCTTAGCAGAAAATCACCACCTCTTCATAAATTTCTAAGTGAAGATCCAATGAAACTGATGAAAATCAATGTCCCAGGTTTTAAAGAGCAAACCTCTATAGTGAAAGCATAACAGTGTTTCTGCCAGTCTAGCCCACATTAAATTATATTTCTGACTCCTCTGTAATATATTTATTGATATCCAGCACCAGATTATACACGGGCCTCAGTAACTACTCCTTTAGATCTTTTTCAGTGCTATGCACAGGAACAAACTACAAATAAAGTAGTATGAAACAACACAGGAGTTGAAGTCAGTTAGAATTTTTACCAAGTCTTTCAAAGGACTGTGGCTTAGAACTTAATTCATGATACAGGGATGAATTATTGCTGTTACAATTATTGAATCTTTGCTAACTCAGTTTGCAATTTTCTCCAGCTGAACAATTGCAGCCCAGGATAGACTCAAGAAATGAAGAATTGCTTCTTCCAGTGGATGTGGAATCTTCTGATTTTCTGCCCAGAAAGAATTCCAGGGAGCAGAGATGTACTGCGCAGCTCAGGAGGGGCAGATCACATAGAACTTAAACCAAGTTTTCAACTCACAGCGTGGGATCAGCAAAATCAGACCTAGGAGCTGATGAAACCATGGGAAATTTCAGAATTTCTGACAAAAATATGGAACATTTCACAGCAAGAAATAAATAATAATAAAAAAGAAGCTTCTATAACTGGCTTTAGCAATGTTACTTTAACTAGGCTAGCTCAAATTTCTCCCCAGCACTATCCAGCCACCCGCTGCACTGGATTATGTCCCATTACTGGGTCGGATCCCTTGCTCAGCAAATTGTTGGGCCTCAGACCAGAAAGGGGAAAAGTCATGAAAGGAATATGGGGTGGGAAGGCAAGCAAAGCGGGATCTAAATCTCTCAAGTGTTGAGTGGGAATGACCTTAGTTTTATTCTCAAGCACGTTCCTTGAAAGCCTGTGATAAGGCAGAAAAAACCCAAACCAGCCCAGATTTTTTGGCTTAGCTGATAATGGCCAAACACCTGCTCTATTCAAGTGGAAGGTAGCGCTGGACGAGGTCTGACCACATCTGGTTCTGCTCAGCTGTTCCGTGGGGTTTGACATCCTATGGGGCTTGACAGTCCATCCAGTCCATCCAGTCCTTCCAGATGGACAGGGCTAGTTTGTTTCTTCGGAATAGGTTTTACCTGGCTTTGCTGATTAGTTTTGTAAAAATTCAAATTGGAAACAGCCAGTCATGTCAAATACAATGACGTTAAGTTGAAAACTGGGTGAAATGTATTTATAGGAAAAGAATATACATGGAAAAGAATAAGTCTATAAAACCAGACCGCTAGATCTGGTTTTTAGTCAACTGAAACTGTCTTAAAGGATCAACTGCTTATATTAATCTTTTCTACCCACGAGCAATACTTTGGAACTATAATGTGCTACAGGATGGATCTTGAGTTAGCAAAGCTATTAGGGAAAAAATAAGAGTTATTTTAGTGTGATACTCCAAGGAAATCACAGAGAAGGTTTCTCTGGGTCGAATCTGAAGTACGAGAAAATCTACGGACAATTTAAGTTGTCAGATAAAAATCTTGGTGTAAATTTGACAAACAGCATGCCTTTAGGCAGGCATCAGTCTGTCTATTTATCTGTCTGTCGTCTTGTTTCTCAAGGCAGTCTTAGGAATGAAGGCGTTGTGTGATAGTTTCTGGCTCATTTTGATCAGTCTTCATTATCCTTTTTCTGTCCCAAACCACAGCAAGAAATGAACCCAAATATTGGCAAGATACTTGATTCCCTATTCTTTCCTTAAACCCAAGCAAAATATGCATATCCCTTTATTCACCACGATAGTCTCTATATATTTGATGTAGTTTTCTTTTCCTATTTGTAGAGCTACTCAAGGATATTGGTTCTTCCATTTAACCACAGGGGCCCTGGAACAATCTTTAATGCATTTAGGATGTGGTCATATTTTAGGATGTTTTAGAGTATAAAATCACACTTGAGGGCTATTTAAGTCCTTGAAAAAGTGGAATGGACACAGCTGTATGGCCTGCCAATCTCATAACTGTCCCTCCTGCTGGCCCTGGGAGACATCTGTGTTAGGGAAGGGGTAAGAGGATTAGTCTGCCTACTGTGAGTTCACCTGTTTACCTAGGCTATTATTTATTGAAGATCAAATTGACTGAAAATCATTCCCGACAGAGAGCTGGCAAGAGATGACATTATGAGGAGACCAGAGTTTGTGTTTTATAGGTTCAGTTATCTGTGATTTAGGGATCGTTACGATCTCTTTAAAATTCTTAAAGCCGGCCAAAAAACCTAAAATTAAAGGAAGGCTGTGCCTTACATTAAACAATTTAGAAAACAAATGGGAATAGAATAGAGACACTATTCTGTTGGGCTAAACCTTCTCTTTAGTTCGATATCTATGAATTTCTTTAATGTTTTTGAGCTTGGTTTTGCCAGCTTGAGTGCAGGAGGGGGAAGCATTCTTTGTGATGGGTGAAATGTTCCTACAAACACCTTTTCTACAATTTCTATGTCTTGGTGTCTGAACTAGCAATACAGGGAAAGGGAGACTCCAAGGTGTGAAGCTCTGACTTCAAACCCTTTCATGCTTTGGATTTGAGACCGAATGGTGACAATATCTTCCTTATTCTGATTTCATTTAATTATTAAGGTGGTTACAAGTAAGACACTTTAAACTGTGTTTTCTTGATTGTATGGATGTTTTACAACTATTCAGCAGTGAAAGGAACAGATTTAATACTGTAAGACAGCAATATATGTAGTTTCTAGCTCCATTTTCGACAATTTCAAAGTTAATGTGGGCAACAAATCTTTTCAGACCATGGTTTTCTGCTCTTGGAGGGCAGCAGCATAAGGAAAAGGATGGATTTTCACCAGGGAAAAGCACCATCTTTTGTTGAGCAAAGCCTGTCAGTTTTATGGAGCAGTTTGGTTTAGCCAAACCTGCCATCTAACAGGGGAGTCATCTATTTTCCTGGTATTTTTGCTTTGTTTTATTTTAGCAGAGTATTTCTTCCCTGCTGTTTATCCCCTCAGACAAATACAGGAAAAAGCCCACTTGCACCCCTCGACCTTTCTCCTCCACAACTGACAATTACCTTCCTCAGCCTAAAGGCATTGCTTTTTTTGGGAGTGCCTTATTTAGAACACATGATCAGCATTCAGTGCTTTCCAGTAGCCTCCAAGCCCCACTGAGTATTTATTTACATTGTATAAAATTAGAGGAAATGAAGGGGTATGTGTTTGAACTAAAAGCAACAACCTAATTCTGCTTGTTATAAACTCCCCTAATGGAAGGATTTCAGTCAATGTCAGCTTAGGGCATGGAGGGGAAAGAATGCAACTCCTGGGCATTTCCAGCATAATGGGGCATGATGCCTGACAATAGAACACATTGAGCAACTTTCTAAACAAAAATCATGTGGATTTGAAGTGATTTTTACCATCCCAAACTACGAATCCAGTTTGTGCTCTTGGCTCCCTGTCTTACCAAAGGATGCCCCATAGAGGTATCCTTTGGGGCTTAAACAAGATGCAGAATTCCTTATTAAACTAATACATTAAGAAAAAATAATTATTTGTGTGTAGGGGAAAGAGAGAATATTCCACTCCAAGTGAAATAGATGAAAAGGATACTGACTAAAATATAATATATGTACAAGTTACAGATTATTCAGTTCAATGAACGTGGTTTGCACTGATATCTGCGCTCATTCCCTGATTTTCCTGAATGAAGGAAGAACTCATCATGTCTTTCTGGCTTCACTCCACATCTCGAAGGTAAATGCAAATGAAATAACCACAAAAGGGAGTTGATTAGATCCAGGTTTGTGTTGTGTAAAAGAATTTAAAAAAAATAGTTACAGCATAATACTGCAAAAAAAACCTTTTCCTAGAGCTAATAATTACAGACTCCAAGATGGATCTTAGTAGGGAGCCTGGAAAGGAAAAACCATGGAAGAAATTCCAGACATCCATAGCAGCATTAATGGTAATCTAGAACAGATCCCCCATCCTGCTGCCAAAGTTATTTTAAAAAATATTTATAGCTCATTGTCATTGGTGCCAGCCCAAATTTACCAGTGCCAAATTTAGCACCCGTGCCGGTGCTTTGCCATCATTGGTTTGGACATGCCTATCACCCACTTTTGAGAAATCCATAAGGAAGTGACTGTACTTCCTGGAGCTACTGAATGTTTTACCAAAAACTTCTCAAATGTCTGTAGAATCGCTTATTAGAGAGCTGTTCCTGCACTGTCCACGTTAGTTCTCTTTGGTTTTATTCTTGGGATAGGAGAACTACTGATTTCTCTTCAAAGCAACTCTGCTTTTAAGCATAATGTGTAAATACAATCAGAAAAAGTTGTTCAAATTACTTGATTAATGTTAAAATTATTCCATCAAATTATTCCATTCAGTGTAATGAACTTTTCTTTGGGCTGATAGGAGCAAAAGGGAAAAGAGGAAGACCCAGGTGTTGGTTTCAAATCAATATCTGTGAGTTTTTAATTACATATAGAAAGTTTCAACAGGCAGGACCAGGCAATGCACACATCTGACATGGATGAGCACCAGTACAGATTTCAAAAACCACTGATGTTTCCATGATATATGGAAATATATCAGGATAAAGTCAGTAATAAACAATTATAACAACTAAATGGGTATAAACACCATTAATGTATATAGGTTCAAATATGCACGTGTAAGAAACTAACTGGGGACTTTGGATGCTCCCACCTGTAGATATCCAGCTGGAATTCCCTCTGAAACATCTATTTATGAGAAGCAAATGCTCAAAATGTTCTGAAAATCAGACTTATCTAGAGCTGTTTAAATATTTCTTCTCAGATCATGACTCTTGCCTCTTTGTTTTTTAAAACTAAAGAGCTTATGGGGACCTTCTGGCTTTATAAGACTCCTGAAAGACTGGGCACTGAGTGTGCAGAGAAGAGTTCAAAATGTGATGGAAAGAGCAGGTGAAACTGTTAGAAGCTAATATCAATTACAGCAAAGAGGAAGAAAAGAAGTTGACTTGTCCAGAGGCAGATAAGACAGAGTTGTGCTTGATTTCCTGGCACGACTTGAGAGGAAAAAGAGAGAGAAGTAACAAACCACAGATGATAAACAAGGAAGGGGATTCTTAAAAAGAACTTACTTATTTGTAAACCTCCAATGTAAGTGGAAAACGTGTTCTGCTAATGACTGGGAGTTTAAACAACTCTTTTTTCTTTTTTTTTCCCAACTAAAACAAATAAATATTCCTGTGCACCTTTAAGACTCCTCTGCAATGATTTATGGCAAACATATCATCAACATAAACCACTATTCAGTAGCTCAAGCAATAACTCGCATTCAAGGTCAAGTAAAATCTCAGTAAAAACAAACAAATTTTCAGCAGTTATTCCAGAAGCAGAAGCTGAAAACAACAGATCATATGTTTAGAAAAAACATTGGAAAATTGTGAAAAAATGTCAACACAAATATTTGGCCTCCATAAGAAACCCTTCCCTGGCTTTTCCTAAAACGCCGCTTGCGAAACATGCCTCCACCATGGGGATATTTTGTAGGGCTGCAGCTTTCTTGGGTCTGATTCAGAAACCCTCAGGAAGTGGCTGAAAACTGTGTGGTGATGTAACTGTCAAATTGACACAGGAATGGTTCTGTTGATATTAGCCGGGCTAATCATTCCGCTAATTGGACAGCCATTCGAGCCACAATGCAAAGACAGATCAGCTTTCACTTTAACTACTCAGGCAAATGAGGTTTGACTCAAATGTAATACTTTATATCAACACACTGGATGACTGTAAAAATAATACCACATGTGCTGGTGCCTCTTTTTAATAAGTGTCTTCCTCAATTTTCCCTGCTGTATGAGGCACTTTAACATACACATAATTAAGGTTATTTAAGGGATATCAATTGAAAAATGCACCCACAGGAGGCTAAACATGAATGATAGTGCTACCAGTGGAGCTCCCAGAAGTCAGTTGCCATAATTTCATGCAGCACTTCTACAATATGATCTTCTCCGTGTTGTGTTGGAGAAGGATAACCCGGCAATCCCTTGCTTTGCCCTTTCTGAAGTCACTTGCATCGGTACAAAATGGATTTAAAATGCCAGCTCTGTTTCGGTAGCAATTTATTTGAGGATCCTATTGGATTAATAAAAGCAAAAGGCATAGAGAAAAGCAGAGCTGGACTCCCTTTCTGTAGCTTGTGGAGAGACAGGGAACATCTTTCTGCTTGGATCTGATAGAGAGAGTCATTCAGAGCCCCAAGACAGAGCTCCAAAATATGACAGACAGATCCAGGGGAAGTTCTACTGCTGCACAGTTTTGCGTGTACCTTTTCGTAGTCATCTTTGTGCTCTGTCAGTCTCCCACAAGGTGTTCCCAAAAGGAGAGGTGTTTCTGCAGTCAGCACAGGAGATGACACGTCAAAGCTTTAATTAAATGACTAATCATTGGAGATGCTTTGAGCTGCGATGCCGATGCATTGCCCTGAGCTCAGAGCACAGACCGCAGGAGCTCCAGCATTCAAGCACGTTCACTGCTCTGTGAACAGCACTAATACAGGTCAGGACATGAACACCAGACGCACGATATAATCATTACACTCACTAAAAGGCAGCAATTTCATTGCAATTGATATTTTCCACGTAGCTACGTTAGAGCTTTAATCTCTGCAAGGGTTCTGTTTACCGTGAAGGCTGTAAATGGTTTTAGGGGCTATTTGATAAAGAAGAAAATCAAATGTGTGCCGTGTCCAAGATCAAAAAGGATCTGTAAAAAGTTCTACAAGTCCAATGATACAGAATTGCTCTCAGAGAGTGCCAGCCAATACCACAGCCATAATAAAGGCAGCACAGAGCAACGCACTGAGCACTAGCAAAAGAGAAGTGAGCCACTCCTCGTGGTACCAGGTTCGGGTCCTTTCACAACACACAAAACCAACTTCTTTTTGTTGCTTTTATAACTCTCCTGCTTCTTGTGTCCATGTCCCCACCAGCCCAGTGCCACGATGACAGTATCACGGTGCCACTATGATAGTACAAAGCCACCCACCTAAGGCTGTGATGTCTTTTGGTGGTTAAGCGAGGTGGTTAAGAAGGAAAAGGATCTTCTGTTTTGTCAGAAAGCTGGAGGGCTTGTTAATTCTTGATCTTCTCGAAGGCTCTTTCTAGACTTCAAAAACTTATGTTGAAAACCTATAACTTGTTTTGAAAATTTGTTTGGGAAAAGAAAGAGAGACCCAGAGTATTTTCCAGATAAACTATTGCTGTGGCATCTGTGTTTCTCCACCACTTCTTTTTTAGCTGTTTTCACTCTTTGGGCCCTGTTAGATCTTAGGCCAGGCGTTTCTTGGTTAGGGACAGATCATCCGAGTCCAACATGAGAAAACGTCTCAAGATGCAAGAAAATCCTCCCTGAATTGTACCTGCCTAACCGCAGTTCCCTGCGCAGTCAAGTTCTCCACTTCTCTGCAAAGTTGTCATAAAAATCATTATGTGCCCTGAACAGATGTGACCTTAAAATGCAGCTTCATGGAGAAAGGAAAAAAAAAAGAAGTGGGGAATATAAAGTAGCCTGTGGTGCAAATAACAGCAGGAAAACATTATAAAATCTGAGCCCTAGCTGGCTGGCTTCCTCTTGATTATTGCTTTCTCTTTCAAGGACCCGTCCTTGAGAGTGCAGATATTTCAGGGTGATTTCACAAAGGCAATTTTAACACTCTGTTGTTCTAATGAAACAAAGCTGCTGCGCAGACCTTTAGTAACCTGGTGTTTGAAGAACATCCCCAACACAATTCAAAGTCTCGAAGGTGTCAATGAAATATCGTTCCCCAAGATTTTCATTGGAACACAGGACCCTGACTGCTTGTGGAGGGGTTTTTTTTTTTGGTGGTTGATGTTAAAGGCCACACAATCTCCAAGCAAGAACCAGTTCTTGCACTGGAATGACCAGAGTCTAAATAGGAAACCAGTAGGGAGTTATTCAGCATCACACAGACCTGTGGAAAGGCTGGTCCTGGAGCTCAGACAGACAAGACCCAGCCTCAGCCCAGCTCCCAGTGCCACCTGGGTACAAGCACACCCCATCCCCTGCTGCCAGGAAACACTCATGACATGGATTTTCTGAAAATTTATAAAAAAGGGCTTTTTGGAAGCCCTTTACACACACCACGTAACGGTTAAAATATAAACCATATGACTACTGAGTTTAAATTGTAGATGGATTTGCAAATTGCAAGCACCTCTTCTACATTCACAGGGCATGGGTCACTTCTGTTTCTAGCCACCAAGGAAAGCTTGAATTTCACCTAAACTGGGATGTCTGGATTCAAATGCATTAGGTCAGCTTAGGCTCAGAAATAATCTTCTGAATATGAGAGCAAATTCTAAATTGTGTCTGGTAATATCTGGATACAGACATGGTTGGCATACAGCTTAACAAAGGTGTTAGAAATGAAAAAGCAATCTGATGTGTCTGTTAAGATCGTGCAATGTTCAAGCTATAAATAAAATGTTCTCCATTTTTTTTGTAATAGAGAAAAAGTTTTAGGCATTTTAAAATCTTCTCAAAGAAAATTATATTCAGTTGATTAGGTAACGTGTGGAGGAAACAAAAGCTTTGTTTTTCTAAACAATAAGACAAAAAAGGGAAGTGATGCTCTGAATTTTGGAATAAATCATAGAATCATCTACGTTAGAAGAGACCTTTAAGATCATTGAGTCCA
This sequence comes from Thinocorus orbignyianus, assembly GCA_013400375.1. NCBI lineage: Eukaryota > Metazoa > Chordata > Aves > Ciconiiformes > Thinocoridae > Thinocorus > Thinocorus orbignyianus. The sequence goes on along the minus strand of VXBW01002700.1, from coordinate 46,386 downwards.
TCCAAAGCCACAGATTATCTCAGGTTGCTAGAAAGTTTTTCAGAGGTTCCTCCCAGATTTTCGTGCAGGAAGGACCAAATTTCTCCTGCTTCACCGGCTTCACTGCAGATGCTGCCCTTTGCAAAACATGTGGCATTGCATTAGTGTCTCACAGATAATCCTTGCTTCACCTGCCCGGTAGGGGTGGGTACAGGCTGATGTAGAGCGGGTCAGGGCTTGGTCAGGAGCTGCTGTGTGGTTTCAGCAGGAGCCTGGGTGAATCCAGAGTGATCCCATGCTGGATCTAGGGCTGACTTGTGCAGTGGAGTCTGGCTGCAAGCATACTGGTTGGAGAAGCCGTTTTCTCCTGGAGTTTTTGGTTTGAGCTTTCCTCTTCAGGTCCTTGAGAAATTAAATGCCAAAGAGTTGTGTGCAAGGAGGGTTTGACATTGCTCTTCCACACCTATTGCTGCAAAAAGTTTCAACTCCTACACAGATTTGACAATTCTCGTCTGGTGAGATATACAGATATTGGATTAAATTCTTTCCTCTTTTAACACCATTGTAGAAACCATTCCTGTTTGGTTGGTTGCCTTTTTCTTTTCCCCCCATATTTCATCATCTTACACTATTCCACTTTCTCAATAACATTACTGGTTCCATTATCAGATTCCTCTGGTTCCGGGGATATTGGAATTAGAAATTCCTGTGCAAGGAGGCAAAGTGCTGCCACAGCCGGAGCTTTTGGCTCTTCAGCTGTGTTCTGCATGGATAGGACAACCCGGATTGAGACTGGAAGTAGCACTTCCTATAGGAGCTGCATGTGGATTCAGCAAACTTCGGGTTAAACTATACATCCAATGGATTAATCGGGATCTGGCACCAGTCTCAAACTGCTACGTAACCCAAGTTGGCTAACGTTAGAGCTCCTGCTTATCTGATGCATACTGATCACCAAGCAAAAGGCTTCTGCGGGATCTCTTTCTCCCCCGAACCCCCTGTCTGTCTGCTTAGCACTTTCCTGTAGGTTTCCTCGCTTCAGCAAAACCGTTCATTCCCGGTCCCAGGCGAATCCTTCCCAAGTATTTAATGTGTAAGTGAGAGAGCCCCCTGACTTGTTTGGGGGTAATACAGCCCAGGAACACAGGGCAAGGTTTGCGGCGCAGCGGGGCACTTCCCGCTATCAGGCGGGAGCAGAGGGGGTTGTGTTGTTGTACCACAATCGCTGGGGGGATATTGTTTTGTTTTCGGAAGAGATTGCTAAAACAGATGTCGAATGCGAGATGGCGTTTCTAAGCCTGCAGCAGGCAAGAATTATCCTTCAGGATGAAAAGTGACCTCCAGTGAGCAACAGTGCCTTTAATCCAGAGCTTTGTGCGTTGCTATCGGCTTCTGATCACTTCTAAATTCCCCTCCCTCCCACTCAGCATCCCCTTTTCCCTGGAAAGCTCAGCTTCACAGACCTTGTGCCTCCCTCCTGGGCTGCCTGGGGCTCCCTCCTGAGATGCTCCGAGAAGCTCCATCACTGCCTCCTTCTCCTGCTTCTCTCCCTGACCTGCACAGATGCCGACCAGAAACTGCCCGTAACTTTGCAGTCATGTACAAAATCTAAATACCTACTGAAAAAAAAGCAACAAACTGATCCTCTCTCAGCCTTGTATTTTGGTCCTGAGCTTGCCAATCCCACCTTGTAATTTTATAAGTTGTTTTCTCAAGGAAGGATAAATCCTCCTGCATGCTTCCCTGAAAGACCTAGTCCTAGATAGCCAAGGTCTGTACCTCAGTTGGTGATGTCAGTGCATATTCCGCACTTCAAACTGAAGACCTAATATCTAGGCAGGGGTTTTTGAAGGATAGATATCCCATTAAATTTGGAATGATCACACTATTTGAACTTTCCAGCCCAAATCTGACCAGCACTCTTACAACCATCTGCTGTCCTGGATGGTACTCTGTTCATTCCTCTTCTCAGACCGGGTGACAAAGCAGAAGAGCAAGCTCAGATGAAAGGTTTGACCATGATATTGCTGCAGCCCGGGACATCTAAGCCTGATGAAAGGTCTAGAGACAGCACCATGCCTGTACAGATATTAAAATGACCCCAGGATGTTCTCACAGTTAAATTATTGATCAAATGATGGGGAATGGATCCCCCAGATCGCAGCTCAAGTCCAGCTAAGGCTTTCCTACGTGTTTTATGAGCTAAAGCTCAAACTGAAAAGGCTCTTTGCTCCAGGGTGAGTTTCACTCTGTAAAAAACAGTCTTTAAAAGAGTGGACGTGTGGAAATACTCGAAGCTGTCGCCCTGGATGAGTCCTGCAGAATCGTGGTCTTCCCAAAGAGGGCACTGATGCTCTGCGCACGAAGCAGAGGGAAAAGCTGAGAAACACATCGGTGAGGCATAAATCTCTGAAGAGAAATCTGTCTTAGCACGTCTACCTCAGGAAAAGGGGAATTATTACACTTAATTAAAGTGTATTGACACCACATGTGGCCCCACCTCTCCCTTTTGGCTTTATTAATGATAGCAAAACTGCAGGCTTAGAAAGGTGGTGGAGGAGGGGGGGTGTCTGCATTTCTAAACAGTAACCATAGCCTGCTTTGAAAAATATGAATGCAGCAATCACACTTTTTAACAAGCCTAATTTTTACCTCTGAGCTAAGTTACATTTTCTAGTCAATATTTCTGCTTCTTGGCTGAATTGGCAAAGGGGAATCAGTGAAGTACTGTTTTCTGAATTACTCTTAATGCCGTTAGAGCAATACGTGGGCCATTCTTCACAACGTTTATTGACAGAAAGCATTCATTAAGCAGTTCGGTTTTGTGTGTTGTGGGTTGTTGTTTTTTTTCCAGGAGAGCTGGTTAAATAAAAGCCATACACAAAATAATGCCCCACTTGAGCAGAGATTTCTTTGTCTACAATTCACAAGAACTCTCGGGTGAAACAGAGAATCTGCTTAAATCTTGAGCTGTGTGCTTAGAATCATCTCTCCCTCTGAGGATCCCGAATTTAACAGTATAATCCTTGAGGTCCTGTATGTAGAAGATGGCTCAAGTTTTAAAGGATGGGGCTTCCTCAGATCTGAATTTTTCTCCAGGTGATTCCAGGTAGGAATAATCTGGGTTCACTCGCCAGATTTATTTCTGATGTATCCAGAGCTTCTCATTCAGGTCTATGGGCAAAACCCGTATTAACCTGAAATCAAAACAGCCTCATTTCTTTGTTTAAACAGTTAAATAAGTGACCTGATTTCCCAGTTCATTGAAATCCCTTCTCTTGTACTGATTTCTGGAGAAGCAGCAGAAGTTGGAAGATTTAAATTACATTTTTGCATTGACATTTTAGTGCTGTTTTCCCCATCCCTGCCTGACTCTGGAGCTGTGTCCCTACAAGGGAGTCTTTTCCATTCCTTGCCTTTCCCTTACCAGTCTTGTTAAATCCTGAAGTTAGCAGAAACTGCTTTTCTCTTTTAGCTGGGATGCAGGAGAACAGACTGAGCAACAGGTTTAACATTTTCCTTTCCTACGTTATGAAAATCATGGGTGGCAAAAGTGTCATTTTCTAAAATCTTGGAGTCATTTCCCAGTAAGGTTTGGCCGTGACTGGAAATTTCACATGAAACAGTGGCAAGGGTTAATATTATTCCTGCCATAACATTTTGTACAATTTCCCATGAGAGCTCTCAATGGTTTTCCACTGCCACTGGAAATAATGACTCTCAGCTGGAGTAAGTTGCACTAACACTTGATATTCCTGTGCCAAGTGCTCTTTGAAATGAGCTTGTGTTGCTTTTGCACACTCAAGAATAACTAACACCATCCACTCTTGGGCAGAGTTTCTAACCAAAAGCCAATATCCCTGCCCAAGTTGTTCTTGATCTGAGTTTACATCAGAATCTTACAGAAAGTGAGAGCAACACTAAATTTAACTCTTGAATCAGCCAACGTGTTTGTAAGAACCGAGGAGCCGACACTCCTACAAGATGTCTCATTTCTGGAGTGTTCCTGGGTAGGTGTTCTCCTTCTGTGCCACTGCAGGGAACAGAGTGTGATCTCCAGAACTGTAAATGTTACCCAAATATCAATCCAGCTTTGCATTTCTGTGATTCATAGAGATTCTGATTGATTTTGCTCCCCTGTTGAATGGGACAAAACCAATTTATTTTAAGCAAAGCCAGGGCAAAATGTCTACGGTTTTCATATGAATAAAAGAAGTTTTCTAGAACACATATTGGCCAGTTTTCTTCTGGGGATTTGTCTTTCTTCTAATGTGTGGTGTTGTTGCATAGCATCGCTGCAAAGATTTACCACTTCAATTTGCTATTTGAATCATGCAAAAATAATAATAAAAAAATATAATCCCTGGATTCACAGCCACACTGTGGTAACTTATTGTATAAGAATCTGGCCCATTTACTGCAGAAGTACAGGGTTTAAGCAAACCCAAAACACCCTCACCTCTAGCAGCTCAACCAGCTAAAAATGCTGTGCCCTTCTTTACCCTGCTACAGCCACGTGTATAAATTCTCTCTGTAGGCTACAGAGGGTTGTTATTTAATTATTTGACCAAAAAAATCCATTACTTATATTTTGCAGATCGTTTTTGGGGATGATAGAAAGATAAGTGTTGATAGAACAATACACGGCTGGAATTTCTGAAATGAAATTCACATCTTCCAGTTTAACTGGTGTGATTTATTTATTTTTAGATGTTACTGCCAATGAGCTCATTGTACAAGATGAGCTGAACAGGACTGCAATTTGAATTATGCAAAATACCATCAAACCAGCTCTTCACAGTCGACCTGGGAATGTAAAGCTATATAATTCCTATTAGAAATGATTGCTGTTCTGCCAGAGGTTGCACGCATCTCTTCAACACTGCAACCACTGCCAAGATATCAAGGCTGGGAGTGGCATACCCAGAAACTGGAAGATTTCCAAGTCATGATCCCTCATTCTTAAACAGTGCTAAGTCTACGGCTCTAAGATGGTAATAACACGGTGTCAGCGTCACACTCTGAGCACGTCCACTATCAAGGTGATACCACACATTTTACCCTTCCAAAGCTGCCAAATTTTGCTGCAGAAGATAAAAAAAGGAAAATTTTGACTATAGTTTGAGTGTTAAATCCTTGGTGTTCTCTCGGTTACCGAAGCACATTGAATTCAACATTTGTAATAGATTTTATTGGGCAAATCACGCTTCATTCAACGTGCACTAACAAGTCAGGTAAAACAGATGAGGGTTTTTTTCTACCAAGAGAAAATGAGGGTAGCTCAGAAGTTTGCAGAGTAGCCCAAAGTCTCTCGATGAATTTATAACTGGTTATGACGGGGGTTAAAAATATCAGGAAGCTGTATCGCCTTTTCATGATGTCACAGCTGCCCTCTGGGAGAGTGAGGTCACTCCCAGAGTTGTTGGGAGAGATAAGAGTCTGTTAAAATAAACAGAAGTGCCACGTAATTACCCACACTGCAGGAGGAGGATTAGACTGTTTGGAAGACCCTGTGTCTGCCTTACGCTCACTGTCACTTTTTTTTTTATTATTTTTATTTTTATAATCCTTGGGCAGAGGTGGAGGGAACTGTGCGGCTGGAATTGATAACTGGGGAGGCTGAGCAGAAAACCCAAGGAAACTCAGTAAAAAATCTTGTTTCAGTACTAATACACACCCTCTCGCCAACATGCAGACCAGTGTTGCATTACTGAGTGGAGATAGCTGGGAAACTTTCCCATCCAACAAGGCTAGTTCAGCAGAAGCAAAGAATTTAATGAAAAAGAGTCAAATTTTGAAAATTGAGGGCATATGCAAACTTGAATTGCTCAGCGTTGGCACAACTGACCCTAAAGAACCACTGGTGGGTCATGCAAGAGCAAGGAGCAGATGGAAGTGACCCCTGAGGGCCAAAATCCCATCAACTCTCCTGGGCAAACCCACCCAGGGTATATGGAGGCCACTGTCCAAGGATGCCAACTGCCTCCACAGTGCAGAACACTAACTCCATCACCAGAAAAAAGCAGAAGCAATGCCCTCGCCTGTTACATCAGGAGAAATCAGCACTGCTCCAGCTCTGGGGAGATAAGAAATCTGCAGTTTTCAGTCCCACCGGTAGCACTAGTGAAGCCCACAAAACCCATGGCATCCTTCCCCCCCGAGCACCACATACCCTGCACACACAGGAGCTTGTATTTCCCTGAGTAATGGTTCCGAAAGGAAATGTTGAGAAATCCTGAAGCAAATAACTACGTTGGCATCTCTTCTCTTTTTCTTTTTTTTTTTTGCTTTCTTTTTTTTATTTGTAAAGAAAATGGAAGAGATGACCGATCAGTTCAGCCTGTCTTGGAGGCCTGTTTTAAAAGTTCCCATTGTACAAACAAGTCATCAGGACTCAAACCACTTTAAAACACTTGCAATTGAAAACATGCTTTTAGTGGTTTTGTGAGAGTGGAGACTTTTACCATCTATTAATATTCTGCGAGCTTTGGTTACTAAAAGTATCATCCTGGGCATGCTATTTTTGACACTCTATTTGGAACACACCAAGAGCACTAGACAGGCACTGTAGATGGTTATCCTGAGCACTCATGATGTTTAAAGATCTCCCAGAAAGTATTGTAAAAGTGTGTAAATCCTAGGAATCTGGACCCATTCCAGCTTCAGTAATACACGCTCCCAATATTCCTCCTGCAGTTTCAATTGGAAAACCATCCTGAAACGCTGTATAGCACTGCCATGTGCTGTAAAACAACTGCCATATTTTACCCAACATTTGGCTGCTCTTCTCTTTAAATAATTTGTAAGTCGTTTCGTAAGGAGCTCTGGGATAAAAATGGGCTGCATAAATATATTATCATTGTCATTCATTTTGGCACCATTCAAGACCACCAGTATTTAAAATCAATTAACAGTTCTTTTCCTATTATCATTGGTGTTTTATTTTCACTCAGCTAGAACAAGTCTCTCATAAAAGTTAAAAACAATCTATTTTTGGAAGCAATACAGCAACTGTAAGGGAGACCTGGTGAATTCTCATTAGACTTTTACCAACAGGAGTTTTCTGGAAATGTTCTCACACTGTGAAGTTTTGGACTGGTGTAAAGGGCGAGACCTCATCCAGCAAAATGAGTTAACCCTGCTCATCTCACACCTTTAGCTCATCGCGTCTTTCTTTTTAGGTCATCATTAAAATATGTCAACACGATGTCTGTTCTAAGCTCAAAACACGCTGAAGCAGAACCTAAATCCTGTCTACGTTTTGGCTCATAGAAGCCACGTCAAGGTCAGATTTCTTTATCTGTTACCAGGTCTCTGTCAGCAAAGGTAACGGCACTGTTCTTTTCCCATATAGCCCCAGATATGTCAGGCACCAGCACAAATATCCTAAAAATTCCATCAGTAGCCAAAAAACGGCCAACCACAATGGACTAAATTAATGTTTCGGGTAACACCTTCCTAAAGACGGTACAGCATCACTAGTTTTTTCTGTTCTTAATGACTCCAAGAACTCCGGAATTTGCATCAGCCTTAAAGTCAGCTGCTTGTTTCACAAGAAGTTCTAGCAGAGCTCTCTGTGTTACATGCAAGTATCACCCGAGTCCTCTGGTAATCGAGAGTTTGAGGGACATAAAGAGGAAAAAAGGCTTTATCTGTGTTATAACATTTAGCGTTTCTGAAACAAAACTCAGGTGTGATGAAATGTAAATACATTCCCCAACATAAAAAGAGAACTATGTCAAACAATACCACTAATAATACTTCATAGCAGAGTTTTGGGAGGACTTTTATTGCCTCCAAACATACAAGCATCACCTGAATGGCATAGGGTGTGTAGATTTACTATTGTACGGCAACAAGGAGTGTCTAGAAGCAGCTGGAAATAATTCAGTAACACAGTACAGTGAAAAGGAGTTTAAAAACCACACAGTCTCAATGATATTTTCATAGTGCTCCAAGCAATTTACTTCCACAAGTTAAATGGTTTCAAGACTATCCAGCTCAAAATTACATACACAGCATAAATGCCAACAGTGGTAAACTGCAGAGCATCAGGCCAAGGAAACAACAGCCAACAGCCCTCGAGGAAATTGCAGTGAGATTTATGAATGGCATTCTCATGGCTTTGATGGATATCACCCAAAGTCCTCTCATATCTGTCAGTGTCTATCTCATATGTGTCTCACCATGGAAAATAATTTGCATTTTATGCCAATACTGCAAAGCCCATCGGACTCATTCAGCCCATAAAATCTTTGCCTCTGCTCTCCACCTTGCTGGTATCCAGAACATGAACCAACTTGTGGAAGTAAATTACTATTCCATATAGATTATACAGCCAAAGGTTTGGACTATATGGAGTCCATGTAATTTTGTGACCCAGTTAAAGCTTCTCTTATAATGAAAAGCACCTCCAGATTATAAATGCAGTAGAAGAACCCATGGTTTAGGTAGGGCATGTGTTAATGTACACTTTGATGATGGGAATAAAGACTCCTAATCTAATTTTTTGTTTGTATTCTTCTGCTAAGTTACTCAAGGACAACAGCACAGTTTTGGTTGAATGCTCTTATTTAAGGTAACCAGATGGGATGACCTGCTGTATTTAGAGTTTTCTCTGTACTTTGACTTAAAGTGAGAGGTGAGGTATTTGGCAGATGTGGAGGTTACTCAAAGACTGAAGTTTATGTTCTGGAGTGATTTTGGACTCAATATACTTTGCAATCTTAATAGGAGCATGGAAGTAAAAGTCAGAGAAGGTAAATAAGTAAAAGGCAAAAAGCAAACAAAGAAATCTGGCCTGCGAGTGTTATCAGCTCTAGAAATCTTAAGTTGAACAGTATGGAGATTTTTCATGGGTCTGCACACATCTCAAGTTGAGACACATAAAAAATTAAAGCTATATATAGATATATATGTACAAAAAGCTTGTTACATGTTTTTAAAAAAATATCTAAAAGCAGTCAAAAATTTCACATAAAAGTCCCACAGAAATTCAGGCGTTATTGGAAGGATTTCAGAAGATGTTGCTAATGAACGGACGGCAGCGCAAGGGGAGGAGCAGAGTCACACAACTGCAGAGCTCCTGGAGAGGAGGGAATTGGGAGTCAGAAATACAGCAATGAAGAAGTCAAATAATCTATGTAAGCATCTCTCTACAAGAGAACAAAATGATGGAAATAAGATAACTAATCATTTTATCTTTAGAGTAGAAGCAAAAACTGCAGGAGCGCCCAGGAAGACAGATGGAGCTATGGAGAATAAAGTGATCTTGCTGTAATATTGTATTTCACATTATGACTTGACTGCAAAAATTACCAAGTGAGAAAATGTGCAAAAGGCCAGATCATATTGGAATGAAAGACTCTTCATGTATGAATAAATGTTTTTCAAAACGAATGAATGAAGCCTTAGAAAACAGGGGGGGAGGGGTGTGAAACTAGCAAGCGTTTAAAGTCATTTTATCTATGAATGAAGCAAGACAGCAAATCTAAGGAGAGCACTTGCAGACACGAGCTGTATTCATCTGAGCCATCTCTGTGTAGATTAAAGGTCAAACACTTCTTGTCTAAACGATATATCAAAGTCCCAAAGCGAGAATCCAGAAGGTTTTCTCTCCTGGATGAAGAGAGGAGTTTCTCCCAACATAACAACGAGCTGAAAAGGGAAACTAATACATAATAAAGGAACAATTAAATTAGAATCATGAAACCTCCCTCAATCTCTGATCTGGAAATGATGAACATAATGCCAAAAGGTTTTTTTTTACCTTCTTGTTGAGAGTTTCTTTCAGAATATCTAACTTGAGGACAGGGCACAGTAGTGGTTACTATAACCAGGTATCTCTAAAACGCATAAAGGATGCATTCATTAAGATTTCCAATGTTCTGAAAGCAGAGCTATGTGATGTAAGGCATTATAAAACGTTGAAATTAGAGGGGGACTAAAGAAAGGCCCGAGAAGATTTGCAACCTGGAAAAGCGCCTCAGTGAAAAATTTAAGGTGTTGAATTTCTGCAGATTGCCAAACAGAAGCTCAAGACTTTATTATATCACAGTAACTGTCACGTAGCCTATAAAAGTCAAGATGGGATGCTGCTACACATTAAGATTGTTGAATTTAATAGCAGATTTCTTTCCTCATCGGTAGCCAGACCAGCCAGATTCAAACCAATGCAGCTGAGTGCACTTGTGCTGCCATCATATGTAAAAGGAACAACAAATCTGTTAAGAGGGTCTTTCCAGTCTACTGAAGAAAGTCCTTTCTAACCATCTAACTAAAGCCAAAATGAAGATAAAAATAAGGCATCCATTTTCAGCAGGGAGAAGAACTGACTTTTCATAGGAAGGCCCTGAGGAATGACTGGATTCTCCCTCTCTTGAAGCCTCTGATCTAATTTAAGTCCCGTCTTTGGATGATAGATGTTGGCCAAACACAACTCACTGGCCTCAGTTCAGGCACAGGAGCCTGAAATTTTGTGGCCTGAAAATCCAGGTGAGGAGATTCCCTCTGCTAAAACATCAACACAACAACTGTGGGTTCCTCCCGTGCCCACTGGCTCTCAGCTGGGAACGCTCGGTAACACGTCATAAATTCGGCTGGGGATCAGGAGGAATGTGTCACCACAGGAAAAGCCGGGCTGAAAGGCCAGGTCTCCTCGGTGGCCGCGGCGGTGGCCGCAGTGCCGTGCCATGGACCTTTCAGTAACCACCGCCGTGATGAAGGAGGATGCAGAGGTATTTTGGACAGCGGGAAATAGCCACAGACACAGCTTAAAAAATTAAAAGGTTGACAAAATATATTAGCCCGAGGTAAAATTTCATCGAATCTTTGCTTGATTATAGACTGTCCAATCTCCAAACACGCATATGCACTTCTGAAACCACTTTTTAGCGTTTTCAACAAGCTGCAATTATTTTTGCAGGGTTTTTAAACAAGTCCTCCACGGGGTTTTGGTATTTTCCAAAGCTGTCTCAGACAGTTCTGTTTTAAAATAAAACCTGGGCAGACTACAAGACCGAGGGCTGAGCGGGGGGACGCAGTAGGGCCAGCTCGGTGGGACCGGGGGGATAGACTCAGGTTGCTTTAGTGGAGAACTTGGCTCACTATCAAAAGCAACGGGATGCAAAGAAAACAAAGACTAGAATTTGCAAGATGAGACCGACCTTAGCAAACACTGGCAGGAGAAGGGAACCACCTTCAGTGCTTGAACTGCCAAAGGGCAGGAAAAAAAACAAATAGAGAAAACAAAAAAAAATAAATGGCTGTGGCTTATTTTAGCACCAAGAGCCTGCAGGTGAATGACATGCCAAGACTAAAGTCTTCCTCCTTCAGGTCCCACTTGGGCGGCTGTATTTGTGCGAAGAGAAACCTTCAGCTCTTGTGGTTGTTGAGCTTTGGAGCATGGCAGGATCGCTGGCCAGGCAGCAAGGCAACACCTCCCAGTGACCCAGCAAGCACAGGAGCACCCTGGGGACACGGTCTGGGGGTTGGAGCCAGCAATCCAAGGGACAGGCTGGTACAGCAAAGAGAAAATTCAAATTAAACATGGATCATTCCAGCTCCTTTGCAGCTGTGAGGCATCTCAGCAGGGATCTGAGCACCAACCATACCGTGCGGTGAAGGCTGAGACATTGGGAGCTGGAGTGGGATGCCTCTGAGGTTGGACTCGATTTCCAGGGAGCCTGGAAATTCAGAATTTCTTTCCATATTTTTTTTAAGCTGATTTGGAAAGAAGACTTCAAAATGTTCCCTGTCACCTTCTGGTTTGGAGAAGGGAATGACTGGCAAGGCAGGAGGTGGGATAAGCTTTGACTCAGCTACATCGAAATGCTTCACTTCAATATCAACTTCAAAATAAACTAAGTTCACAGCAATTACACCAAACATCAGAATGTTTTGGTTTGAACCCATAAAAATAAAACATTTCCCTTTAGCCCCAAAATTCAGAATTACCCCTGAAAGTAACTTCCACAAACCGAAAGTGAGAAGAAATAAATCTCTGCACTGCCAGAGTTTCCAGCTTTACCCAGGCTTCATCTCCCTTATCCCCTGAAATGCTGGAAACAAGATGGGCCTTGAAGTCATAAAGATAGAGCCATAAAAATAGCCATAAAGATATTATCTCCATCCCTGGACAGGGATAATAGTCCCTTACTCTCAGTGGTGATTGTAAATTTAGATCATTTGCATGCATCAAATGTTTCTGAGAACCCTGAATGAAAAGGCTGTGGAAGTCCAAGTGATTGTCATTTCTGAAACGGCCAGGAGTTATTTGAGCTGGTAGGAAACCTAAAACACGTTAGGAGCTGAAGCTTATTTATGAGCACTGAATCCTGAGTGTTTTTGGCAATGCTGACATTTTGAAAACACTTCGGGACCATGTTTTTTGCACACATGTGTCTCATTTTGCACATTACCTCAGTCTTAGAGTCTGTGGCTTTTCCAGAAGTTGACTGACAGCTACAAAAGCCTACTCTCAGCTGTCAGATAAATTGCTGATTATTTTAGTCCTTCTTCCAAGGCTTTGAACATCCCGTTTAACTCGCAGGGAAGGAAAAACAGACTACCCCAAAAGAAACAGATCCAGGATGTTACCATAAGGCTGAATTTTACTCTGTGTTGCAGAAATTGCTCTGATCAGAGAAGGGATGTGCCCAGAGGCAGCCTTGAAAGCTCTGCTCTTTGACTAACGACGCACACCACAGTGTGATGAGACTCAACAATGGCCACAAGCCCCTCTGGATCCCTTGCCATCAGACAAGCAAGAGTTTCAAACAGAGGAGCTGGCCAATTGCAAATTACTGGCACCCACAAGCGAAGCCAATACCAACTTTTGCCCCGCTCTATTCCTGAATATCATACAGTTGTCTTAGAAAACAACTCAGAAATCACGTGTGTACAAACAGAGAGGAGTCTCATCCGATTTTAGGACTTGTTTTAAGTGGGTTTGCTGGTAAAACAAACAAAAGAAGTTCAGAATCACTGACAACTTCCAGGCACTACTTCCTTTTCTATTGGAACCCTGGAGCTTCCACCACGGCTTATCAGACATGCAAACAATAACAGGGTAATTCTTGAAGTCCAGTCATTTATTTAGGCTAGAAGAAAACCAGCTGAAAAAAAACTGTAATAGATTTTTCATTTTGCAAAAGATTGAGTTACACCATCTCTAAGGCTTGTTTGAAACTTATCTGAACCTTCAGGGACAAATTTAGACCTGATTAAAATCTCCTTTGCTTTGAACACAGTTACACCAGGGATGCAGTTGGAGCTTTTAAGGTGGCAAAATCTGGCTGAAAATGATTGAAAATAAAAAGCTTTCCTGCTTCTGTTTGATATCAAAGATTATTACAACCAGAAATCAAACTGAAATATTGACGTCTGAGGGAAAGCAATACAGAACGAATAATCTCCCTAGAAAGGCAAAAATCTGCTTTCAGTGCCCTATTTCATCTCACCTACCTCAGGCTTCAGTCCAACAAAGTAATTAAGCGTGTGCTTAGTTTTTGGAAAGTGGGAAACTCTATCAACATTAAACAAACTCCCAGACTGCGTATACTAAAGCATGTGCCCACGCAGTTTTTTAGACTGAGCTCCCAGAAAAAACAGCAATGTCTATTTTCTACCAAATTTATTCAGGACTGGACTTATTCCACGCACTTTGTGACTGTGGTCAGTTCTCCTCATTTCATGGCTGTGCCTTGTCCGTGCATCCCGCCTGTTTCAGTCACGGCTCTCCCAGGAAAGAACCACCCCCTGTCCTTAGCAAGGTTCATCTTACATGTCTGGAAAGTGGTTAAAATTGTTTATGAACAAATACAAGTTGAGAGGTGGGGTCTGTCAGGGATCAGAGAGCAACCAAGATCTTTAGTCCTCTATTTCTGGATGTTTTCTCAAAAAAGTTTTTTAAATCCTTAGCAGAAAAGTTGCTCCTTGAACCCAACATGTACTTACTAGGTGAAAAACTTCTTTGCAAAGGCTACTTTATAATTATAGGATTTGAGCTGTGGCATAAAAAATTCAGATATATTTTTTAAAAAGAAGCAGATTATTATATTTGGAGCAAAGTCACCCCCACTTTTTCTCTCTCCCAGGATAGACATGAAAACACCTTTGAAAATTATTTTTTTCCCATCAGTATGGTTTCTTTCCCGGGTGTAAGTGTGTTCAAGTGAATGTAATTACATCTTGCATTCAACAAGCCAAATATTTGATTTCATATTAATATGTTTTCTCTCCAGCTAGTGGTAAATGTGGCTTCGTGCACCAGATGCAGAACATTTTTAAGAGCTGGGCAAAACCAATATGTATTTATATGTTTATGTATACGTGTGTGCATGTATATACATACATTAATGTAAATGCTTACCACAGAAGAGGGGGAAAAAGCTCCTAAAAATGAAGCACCTTCCCCTCCTCCCCAAAATAATTCATTTATTTTGGAGTGGAATAAAAAGCATGAATGTTTCTGATCACTATGGCACAGCAGTAAAAGGAAATGACACCGATGGAACTGGAAAGGCTTTACCCATTCCATTGATGCCCAGTCAATCTGAATAACACAGATTGTCTTTTACATCCAGTACGTGATTACTTTTGACCCACAAACTGGACACCCAACCCGAAAAATGAGCAAATAGCAGGGAATCAAAGAAACATGAAGAGATACAACTGAGTACAAGTGTGTCTGGAGGAGTCAGGCATAACAGCAAGGCTGCATCAGAGAGAGAGCATCCAAAGATGCAACGCCTCCCTGTCCTCCTTGCCCAAAAATGAAATGAGCTTCTGACACATCTTTTAATGGACCAGGCAGAAGTTGGGTGGAAAAGGTCTTCCCTTGTGACTGAGTGTTAATGAGAGGCACTGGAAAAATTATGCTGAAATACTTAATTGATAAGTTTGATGCTTTAACTCTAGGCTTGGCACACTAAGAAAGATACACTGCATTAATTTTTCGGTGTTGTCCAAAAGTTGCATTGATAATAATCTAATTTAAAGGAAAAAACCACATAAAGAAATATATATCAGTCAGTTAATGTAAACCACTGTTTTTCTTTTACCTGGTATCAGATGACCATGCTTATACAGGGTTATTATTTCAGAGAAGTAGATAGAGCTGCGTGTGAATGCATGTCTGCCCCCTGGTTAAGAGATTCAGGAGTGACCTCACCAGCTTCACAGACTCAGTAAAAGTTAAGAAGAAAAAGAGAAAAAAGAAATTCTCTCTGGAAGGTACTGCTACTAATTTGTTTTTTAACAGTTTTACCACGAGCGACTCATGACTGTTAACATCATCACAGGTAATCAAAAGGCTTAAATCACCTCATTTAAGCATCATCATGACTTCCAGAGTGATGGGTGTGGAAAGGCCTTCTTCAGAGTTGCAGTCCATCATAGGAACTTCAAGTCATGGATTGCCCTCAACAACACAGACATAACCTGTGGAAAACTTCTAGTGAGTGGAAGAGGAAGGTGGCCATAATTCTGTTTTGGAATTTAGATTTTAGAATAGCATTAAGCCAGGATATCTCTTGATTCACACACTGCTACTTTCAAGCCACATCAGTAAATTCTTTTTCCAAAATTAACACACCACATTTTTAAATTAAATTATATGATTTTTTCCCCCCCATTTTCACAGTTCATGATTCAATAGCAGCTTCAGTAATGAACAGAGAATTAAATTTTCACTTTTCAGTCTCGATGTTTTGTTTATTTAACAAGCCTGATTAAGAAATAAGTATCCTACCACTTGGTATCGCTCCAGCTATTTCCAGCATCTCATTATGTTTATTGTAACAACCCACATCCAACCCACCAGGAGTAGCAGGGAGACTCCAGAGAAATACCATCCTTCGATTCAGTAGCACAAATCAAAGAAAATGTTGGTTTGTTTGAATTAGGGAAGGGAAAGCAGAGAAAAATAAACTGCAAACCAAGGTATGTTCCTACTTATGGTACTTTCCCCTGGATTAAGCAAGAGATTCAGCACAACTTTAAACTATAAATGATAAAGATAGAAAAGCTTACTCACTCGAACTTGACTTAGGAAGCCAGAATACCATTATCACAAACAACACCAGGCCCATACTCTGGCCCTTCTTGATCAAAGTAGGGAAAAGAAAACTGGTGCTGAAAGCGGAAAACAACAAAAATAGTTCCCTCAGTGCACAAATCACACCCCGCAGACCCTGCTCAGATAACTGGTTTTTATCCCCCTGTTCCTTTTCCACTGCCACATCTGTCTGGAACCAGAAGGAAAACTGCAGATGCCATGAAACTGTTATCCTCCTTATTCCAGAGAAATTTGACAAATAGAACCAAATTCTCTTCTCAGAGAGAAGGGCTCTGGGGGTGTTGGTGAAGTCTTTCTGTTTTCTTACAGGTTATCTGCTTCCATTCTGGAGATCCCCCTGAGTTCAGCATAGGCCCTCTCCTATCCTGAATGCCATTTATCTTTCCGTGTGTCATGATTCCCTCGACAAGTAACAGCTTTCAGCTACCCACAGTAGGTACCAGTTCTGCCCAGAAGATCTCTTGATGGCATTCCATCTCTATATAGATACAAATGAATTTCTACCTTCTATTCACATCCAAGAAAATATTTTATATTCACTTATTGCTCCATTCAGTATCTTTTCCCAGAAGTGAGCTGAGGTACATTTCCACACCTTAAAGACAGGAAACATCTCTCTCCTTCCCTCATTCCCTCCAATCTACAGACAATGTCCCACTGTCTTCTCTGCATAGCACTGATTCAAAGATAATTAGGATAAAAAAATATCAATCAATGATCTTTGCGCTGATTCCCACTATTAGAGTATCACATCAGTGTTGAGCCTGGTAAGCACTGAGCTGTGTAAATACTTTTTTGGGCTTCGGTGGGAGAAAATAGTAGGGTTCACTAAATTGATGCAAGAGAAGGAGGTTGTAATTATTACACCAAAATACGTAACTCAGCTAGCTTAAGTAAACAGCCTCATGCCCAAAGTCAGCAGTATTTTTCTATATGTGTCTTTATCCCATTACAGACTGTAACGAGAATGTAAAGGATGACAGCAGGAATTCTATCTAAGAAGAACCCTCAGCATGCCGATACTGTTGTATAGTGAGGGTATGAAATGACAGAAAATCTAGTTTCTTAAGCAAAAATGATCCGAGGTGAGAGGCAGGCTCCTTTGTGCAGAGAGATGTGCTCGGCTGTGGGCTGCCTGAGCCGTGAATGCAGGCAGTCAGGAAAAGTGGGCAACTCCAGGAAAATTCAAGGAGTACAGGGAAAAGGCCGAGCCCTGGAGGGGAGCCAAATAAATCTTGTTGAGGAAAAATAAATATCTCTGCTGGATGTCATTCAGAGATACTGCTATTAAGCTGGTATTTCCCAGTGAAGCTTGTAATCACAACCAAAGGCTCCTGAAGCAGCAGCGGCTGCTTGTAGCTGTACAAAACTAAATCTGTGTTCAAGAATGAAAATCAGTATTTAAGAAAAGACCTCAAATTTTACTAAAATAAAATTTTTAAAAAGCACCATCTGCATGACTTGTTAAACTGCTTCATCCTCAAAACTTGTCCAGTTACCAGTGCAGTATAAACACTCCTATTATTTCTTTCATTCTGACCCAGGAGATCTGCAGGATGCCCATCGCTGCCAGATGAAGCAGCAGCACCAGTGGTGTGACACAGGACCTTCTGCTAGGACAGGCAAACCCTTGGGTCATCTGAGTTTTGCTCTTCCCACCCATGAAATCAAGATGAGTTCAACGATAGACAACTATTCTCCTCCCATAAATATTCAATTCCTCTCTTTGGTGCCCACCAGGTCACCTCAGAAGCCCAGAGAAGGTTCAGTTACCTCCTAGTTACCTGAGAAGGTAACAGGGGTCACTTCCAAAGCTGGGTCCCTCACTGGAGCAGGAATCATGACTGGCAAGAAGATGGTCAACAGAAAGCATTGAAATATAGACTCACAGAATCATTTAGGTGGAAAAGACCTTTGAGATCATCACATCTAAACATTACTGCTGAAGCTGTCTGATCACGTTGACTGATTATTGAATTTTTACAATACTAAGCACCGGAATGGCCCTGGAAACAAACCTAGGAACCATGGCTTTTCTGCTGACTTTTTCATCTATCCAAACAAGAATTTTTTTTATTTTTTTTTTTTTTTCCTTTTTTAAAAGTTAGCAGGATAAAATATCGGCGTGTGCAGAATGACTGGCTGCTATATTTAACTCAGACAAACACATAACAAATCACTATTCTGCAGAAAGAAGGCACACCTCATAGGCTATATTTTTTTTTCTTGAGACCTGGACGTAAGACCACAACCCTCTAAATAATCCTCCAGAAATAAACCAATGAAATGTTCACTCTGACAACAGACACAGTATTATACCTGCAGCTGGTAAATGTTTCCACAGTTCAACCACCTTTCCTTTTCGTTTCCAGTAAAAATTTGATCCCAGGGGAAGGAGTCAGCAGCTAGGATTTTAATTACTTTTCTGCAATAACGTAGAATGGAGAGTAACATTTTTTTAATGCTACTGATGTATTCTGCTTTTCTTCTCCTTCTTGCAGGGGAGGACAGAGGACGGTTTACAGCAAAGGCAGATGCCCAACGGAGAACCATCCCGTTCATCTCTGATATCTCTCCAACTTTTATTATTTGCTATTTCCCCATAGTCCAAAGACACAGTATTTTGTGAATTCAATGAAGACTTCAGAGAATATTGTCTCTGCAGTGCTGATGGCTCACTCTTTCAGACCAGGCTCTGAGTGAAGCACACTGATTCTAGCTCTTCACTCCCCTAGAACTAAAACTTCAGGGGCTCTGAAACTGGGGACTACCATGAGTTTCAAATTTAAATCCAGCGGTTGACTATGAAAATGTTGCAAAGTCTGGAGAACAAATCCCCTCTCGTATGTGATTGCCTTCAGAAGTTGTTTGGTAGCTTATTTGATTTAAATAATAATAAAAAATAAAACCAAACAGCCCTAGGATAGTTCTGATTCACTTTCTAGGCTTGAGTTTTCATATTTTTCTGTCACGCTGTCAAGCTTTGACATTTCCTTTAGTGCCATGAGAACTAGAGATTTCCTTTCAGATAAAAGATAATACTGATGTTATTTTTGCTGATTTCAGCAGGGAGTAAAGGAACTATGCTCCCATATATAACCATATATACATATACACTTGTAAGCATAATGGATGTATATGTCTCTTCACATTCACATAAATACGCCGCCAGCTCCAGCTACACAATACTCCAAGTGTTGCTCTAGTTGTGATTTTTGTGAAGTATCCCTTAAAAAGCATGCTGAATCCCATCTTCCCTGCTCCAGCACAACATGCTTTTGCCAGAAGGGACATTAAAGATCCTTCCTGAGGCAAGTGATGGGAAAAGAGACAAGAGCATCTCCCCAGCAACGGCACCAAGGGCAGGAACTGAGCAGAGGAGAACTGGAAGCTTCCAAACTGTGGGCAAATACGCTTTGGAGTGTTTGAGCAATGGAGAAGAAGAGCAGCCACACTAGTGGAAAATGAACGTTTCCTATCTGGATAAATCCTTTCCTCTTATCCCATTATTCAAAGAGGTTTCTCCGGTCAATCTTCATCTCAGTTTACCAGCAAGCAATAGGCTGAGCGCTGAGATTTCCACTGCAGGAGTCCAGGGCAAGGGCAAATTGCCATAAACACTCCTGTACCCCAGTGCTTGTAACCGCCTCTGGGAGTTCGATTTCTTAGTGGATTGTCCAGGAAGAGAAGTGGGGAACGACCCGGGAAACTAAGTAGCACGAGAGCCCCAGCTTCCTTTCAAATGCCTTCACCACACAAATTTCTCTTTTGTAATATATCAATACATATCCAGCATCCTTCCCTGACACTTAAGTGGACATTGTATTTTCCTTCTGGGATCTCTGTGTGTATATATAAATGTCATTTTCTATTTCTCTAAAGCTAGAGGCTTAGAAATCCCTCAAACATAACCTGCTTTCGATTTCTGTAATAACTATGATTTATATTAATGCTGTTTTATAACTAGCTACCCTCTGCCCTGTACTCATAAACTAGAACTGTGCTCCCAAATTTTGAAATGAGACTTCAGAATAATAAAGCTTGCAATATTGCAGTCTTTCTCTGTCAATATATTACCCCGCATCCAACCCACAAATTGTCACTTAAAGCCTTTGCTTCTAAAATTTGAAAATACCCTTTTTTCAATGTTCTTATTTGGATGTGTTGTAACATGGCAACGCTGAGGAAATGCAAGTTGGATCATGCCCAGTAGCCAACAGAAAATGTAGATATTGCTATGAAAAGGGTAGCTTTCTAACTGATTTCTGTCTGATACTGTAATGAGCATAAGTTTAGGCCTGAAAGTTAGACTTAACAACTGTAGAAACAAGTTTCAAGGGACCAAATAGTCTGTGGTAAAACACAGTGAATGCTCGCCTCAAGTTTCTTTGAAAGATACTTTACTCCTTACATTTTAATAGGGAATTCTTATCCTGCAGCATTGCAAGGAGCTCACAGTCTCACAGTCGGTGAGATCTATGTGGGTTGGGTTGGACAGCACTTGTCAGTCAAAGAAATTCCTAACACGATGTGTGCATCAAAGCCTCAAAGAGAAATGAATGATGACAACTTCAAAATTGGAAAATATCCTTCCATAATAATAAAAGGGTAACTGCGGGGTCTAACTCGGAGTCTCGGGGTTTCAGCAGTCCCTGAAGTATCTAACATTTGAGAAGATATTTCAAAACAGTAATATTTCACTCTAATGGAGGCAGGCTGGGCGGTCCCGCGTGGAGCATCCCATCCCCGGCCCGTGCAGGACAATGTCCCCATTGTTGTGCAGTTGCGGTGCCGGCAGGGGCTGTGCTGCTGCTCCCACCCCGACCTGCCTGCTGAGAGCACTTTATGCACACTTTATAAGATATTTACAGATTATTAATTTTTTAATTCTGTTTTTTCCTCATTTTACTATGAATAAGATGAGATCTTTAAGAAATACAACGTTCATACACATTCAAATTTATGGTCTATCTGTAGGGCTGTATCTATTTATCTGTTAAAGCTACCACTGCTTCCTTGTTCCATGCCTTGACAGTTCCCTGACCATTTTCTTCCTGCTCTCTAGGAGGAACAAGAGATCCAGAAATGATCACTGTAGAAACGAGCACATCATAATCTCCTGCTCACGTCTCCTCTCCAGCCAAAAACATTTTCATTTGTCATATATTTGTCACTTGAGTTCCCAGCTCCATCATTATTTGTAGCTTGTGGTCATGAAAGCAATAATTGTACAAGCACAAACAATGAAACAGCAAGAAAAGCTGCAGCCCTTGAAGAGAGGAAGGGACCTGACACTGAGGAGAACAGCAGCTTCCAACAATTCTCCAGCAGCTTTTCCCCATCCTACTGTAGGATGCTACAAAACCCCTGGGGGAAAAGGATGGTTTTCCTGTTGATTTGGAAATAACTCTCTATTGCTACCTCTGACATCACAGGCATTATTAATGAAATATTAATGGTCCTGCTTTTAATTGGAGTTTCAGCACAACCTCAATTGAGTCATCGGAAGAGAGATATTGTCCCATTAAGAACAGTAAAACGTTAAGCTCCCTTCCTGAAGAGTAGCTGTGGGCAGTTAAAGTGACAATCAATTTAAGCAGGCGATACTGCTTTATAAGTCTCTGAAGTGTGAAGTCCCAGCATGCCTGATGTATTTCATTTTAATTTCCTTTTGGAAAACAGAGCTATGGTTAGTGGGGAACCTCACGCGCACGCACACACACGCAAGAAAAGCCTTCGGAGCGCAGGAAAGGAGGAAATTATTTAACCCTTTCAAAAAGCTATACAATTTCGTTAGCTAAGTAAAGAAAAATAAGCATAGATACTTTCTCCTTTAGTTCCTGTGTAAAAATAAACAAGAGTCTTGCATAGCTAATAACTGCGTTAGGGCCCCTTGCTAATTTCTGCCACAAGTCCTGAAAACTTACTGAAAAATCTTTTTTTTTCCCAGTTTCCTTTCACTTCAAGCAACTTCTAAATCAGCAGCTCATGCCCTCTATAGGGGAAAAAGATAAGAATCATGTAATTTTATCTGATTTCCCATTTCCAAGCTATTTCTCTGACATCAGACCACACAGGTACATGGAGGCTCGTTATCAGATGTAGCTCACTGTAGGTTTCAGGTCAAGTCTGATGTTTTCAAGATGGAGGAGCTCCCAAAATTGAGTGAGAAAGAGTCAAGATGATACAACAGCAGATGCAGGGATGAGAGTATCTACCTAAACAATGTTCCAATGAGAAAAACTGTCCCCTGCTTCAGCCCTTCACTGAGATTATTTCAAAGAGATTGAGAAACTGTAATATGAATCAAAACCTTTCCAGGATCTTTCCTAATGTTATTGAAAACCAGCCGTTTATGGAAATTGGAAACAAACAGCTTATGGATACTGGAAACCAATAGTTTAAGCGATTGATTAGCATCATCAGGAGCATCCTTCTACGGGTACTTGCTAAAAAACAAGCAGAGAGGATTGACTTTTGACCCTCTAACAGAAAGACTTGGAAAATAAAAAAAGAAAAGTACTTCTGGTTGGAAGCTGAGTAGATGCATTAATCTTTGCCTGCAGTGCTTTAAGTTATTATTAATAGAAAGACTGAAAATTTACCTCTACAAGGTGATTTAAAAGTCACGCACCCAGCTTTTTTTCAAATGGAAATTGACACACAAGTGGAAACTCCTGACAGTTTTCTTACCATATCAGTCGGATCGTGGTTCAATTACAGGCGTGCGTTAAGCCAGTAATTACTTCAATTTCATGGGAAAACAGACAGAGATGTGCTGACGACATAATCAAGGGCTGCAACAACTGTCCCACAGTTCTGCAAGTCCTGCTACATTTGGAGGAATCCTGCTGGGGTGTCTGTGAAGGCCAGGTCTGTTTATTTGTAGTATAGTGCAGTGCAGAAAGAAACTAAACTTGTATTTATTTTGCATATGTATATTGCATTTGCTAGCATGAAAGGAAGCCTCTCTGTTTTTCCAGACCAATCAAGGAGCAACTTTTAATGGCCTAAACATCTCCCCCTTCCTGGCTGACAGCAGCTTTTGAAGCCCGGACCCAAAGCCAGCTATGTTAGACAAGGTTCCTTCTTGTCTCATCAGTTCATCAAGGTGTAGGAACAACACAGCTTGTCTATGCCCCAAGGAAACTCAAAGCCAGGGGCTCCCACATGCTACATTTAATGCTGGTGCCCATCGCCAGGAGAACTGTGAAAGGCTTCTTTAGATTTAGCGAGCTCAATGGGGTATATCAAGTTGAAGTGGTTTAGAAATGTTGCATTCAGTTTTGGAGTAGGTGGTGGAAAGCCAGGAACTTCAAGATTAAGGCTTGAAAGGAGAAACTTAGCAAGGCTTGCTTTTCAGGTATAAAACAAACAAACAGAACCTGCAAACTCAGAAAGCTCAGACCTGACTGTCACCCGGGAGCTGAGCAGCTGCGTGCCATCCCCACGCAAAACCCCTGTCTGCATCCCAACGGGGGAGCTACGGAAACCACCGCCGGGCCAGAAACGTACTGGGGATAGAAAACTTCTCCTCACAAAACTCAGAAAGAAGGATAATGGCTGGAAATGCAAAGAACAGAACCCCCAGTTTATCAATTCTCCAGCTGCACATGAACAAACCGAAGGACCCATTTAAAATCCAGTTGTCTTTTGAAGCTTGGCTTGTTTGCTGTGAGCCGCGTGGCTGCCCTCCAAAATGCCACCTGCAGTAACCTGTGCATGAAATATTCTCTCTTTGCAGGGATGCATAAGAATCAGGGACAAGGTTTTACTGAGAGCTTCTGTGGTGGGCAGAAATGGGTGAAATATTCTTTTTAGTTAAAAAAAAAAAAGCCTAAATCTAGCCAGGAACACTTGCTCCTGCTGTTCTCCTCCTGCAGGTCTGCCTTTGGAAGTGCTCAGAAATGGTCTTTTAGTGAAACTGTCCATGTTTCAGTCTCTGTATTTTAATTCACATTGTAGCAACGCTGCAGAAACATCTTCTCATCCCCTACTATGTCACTTGTGGGTCTGTGTGTGCACCTAGAAAGCGTCACGGGTACAGGAAAATGGAAAACGATAAGGATTTAACAATTTTCTTGGAAAGTTTGGCTCAGCTGCCCCTTACTTTATTCAAGCAATTTGTCTGTAATGCACAGGAGGAGCTTCTCTGGGGCTCAAGTAATGCTGCATCACGATAGCGAAGGCTGGAGGAGCATCCTGTCCCCCAGCAACTGGGGGGAAAAAAGTGTTAAAGCTTCCTAAATCTAGATGAAGTGGGGACGAGGGTCGTGGGCAGGAAGTCAGGAGTCAGAGCCTGGTGAAGCCCATTAAGATGGAAAAAGTGAAGTAATGCAGTACAGTAGGCTATTCAGGTCTGGAAAGAGGGAAGCTGGAAAGGCGAAAAAAAAAAAAAAAAGGCCAGGGAGATTGAAATTCAGATGAAATTCAAGGGTCTCTGTGCAGCAGCTGTAGATCATGTCTGGCAAAGCAAGTGTTTATTTGGACAATAATAGCCTTGAAGCCTCCTGATAAAACCATCTCCTTGCACTTCCATCCATAATACTGCCAAAGGTTTCCTTAAGTATTCCCTTCTACCGGGATGTAAACCAATCCCTGCCCCAGCGTCGGGGCTGTCACTGTGCAGGGAGGGTGGAAGGGGGGTATGAAAATGATTTCCCTTAGAGTGGGCAGGCAGAAAATAGAAGGGATTGGCGGTGGAAAGGAAGGGTCAGTCTTTTGTTAACTTTTTTTTTTTTTATCCACATCTTTAATTATTTCCGTGGAAAAACAAACTAAGTGATGGATCTCAGGCTTCTGAGGAAACAACAGAGGAAGCAGGCTGTTTTCTGAAGCCCCCTTGCCATGTGGCTGCTGCTGTGTGCCTTTTGTCTCCCTGGTTTCCTGAACATGGCTGGAAAGCGTGGCCCTTTCATAATCCAGCTTCACTTCTCCGCTGCCCTCCCTCTCCCTCGCCGGCCTTTGTACAGTTGATAGGAGAAAGGAACCAGCTGCAAAAAAGCCTTTTCATGTCTATCATGCTCCTTGACCCCCCTTCAACACCTTCTCATACCCACTGGGATTTTCGTGATTTCTAATGTTACGTTATGGCAAGCTCCTTCTTCTGCTGAGCTTGATGGGAGTTTGGTCTCGGAGTAACAGCTGGCTACACAATTTTAGCAGAGTTTTGGGGGAGAAAAGAGAATTCCGATCCATTTTTTCTCCTCTGCTAAGCAATTCAACTCAGGTTTCCCAAAATAGGAGAACATAGAAAATAGTATTGAGTTCAAGACAGAAATGAATTCAAACAAGTCTGGCTTTAAAATCCAGGCTTAAACTCAAATATGGAAATTCATAAAACATGTGGATGAATATTAAGAGCAAATTCCACACTGTACTTAACTGCCTTGTAAAGTACTGGGTGCCTTCAGTTCCTTGAAGCAGTTGTAAAAAACCCAGCATAATTACAATTACAGAATCCTCATCTCATGGTTGGGGGTGACAGATGAAAGAAATCAAGGTACTGGATGCCACAGAAGTGATTCTGTTCTGTCATTTACCTTTAAATCATGTTGCTACTAGAAAAGAACAGATAATGCTGTTTTCTGGAGAAACTGGAAAAAACAAAGGAATGTATTCATTACAGTAATGTTCAAGGTTTTCCTACGGCTGCCAACTGTCCTTCAAGATTGTTTGTTTGTTTGCTTGTTGTTTTGTGTTTTGGTTTGGGTTTTTTTTTTAATTCCAAACAGGAATGTTTGTGGAAAAAGAAATGCTTCCTCTCAAAACCTTTACATGGAAGGCAGGCTAGCTTTTCATTACAGCCTCTCCCTTCCCCATCTCAGTGACTTTCTTTCATAGACAAATATAATTTAAATGCAGAAGGCAATACCTGGCTGAGTCATTTGACATCGAGAAGATGAAATTTCACCTGTAGCCTCCTGCCAAGACCAGAATCTATCTGGCTGAGACATCACTACTAGAAATGTATCTGCTCTTGACCTGAAGACAAGACCTTGAGAACTTACTGCTGCCTCACTGCTTCCCTTTTCTAATCACACTCATCTTTCCCTTCTGGATTTAGGCTTATTTATCAACCGGTGCTTTCCTTTTGTGAAGGTATTTTTACAACATTATCATTCTACTTCAGTCCTCTTTGACGAACCTGAACAGGTCTCTCTCAAAGGCTGTTTCTCAGGGTCTCCAGATTTTTTTGCACCTCCTTCCTGCACCCTCTGCAGCGTTTTTCCCACACATCTGTTTTGAAATCTGGATACCAGAATGGGATCAATCTCTCCAACACTCACCAAGAATGTACATAATAAAAAAGACACAGGCCACATTGCAGGAAAGCCGTCAGCACACTGCAGTGACCAATATATAATATATCAAGTGGAGCTGCAGAGATCTAAGCTTTATTTAGTATCTTTTATGAGCTGTTGCTACGGAAATGGACCTCCCAAAATAAAAGCTGTGGTCATTGATGGTCTATATTCAGAAAATATCGGTGGAGCTGTTATGAATATACACTCAAATACAAAAGCTAAGGAAAAGAATGGCAAAAATACAAAGCCTTGGGGGAGGTACCACTAAATCTTGCTGCTTTGCATCTATAAGCCACTGTTTTATCATATATTTTCTAAGGAGGCAACTCAGAAGTTATCAGAGGTCTTTGGGGATAGCTAGCTCTGGGCAGGTTTGGCTGGCGTTAATGTTTTGCATTTTGGTTTTGGCTCCTTTGGTGGGTGGGAAGCCTGTTAGCATTTTTCATGTGTCTATTATTCACGAGATCTGCCAGCGATTCAGGCAGCCTGAAGCCGGGCAGTGCAGTGGGGCTGCTGTTTAGTCTATTGAGGTAGAACGTGGATCCGTCTTTCCTTTCCTTCCCACCGGAGCTGGCCATCGCGGCCGGCTGAGCTGGCGGAACGGTAAACGACAACTCTTACAAATGATGGCTGGTGGTTCCTCGGACACCCAGAGAGCTGAGTGTATTGCACGGGGCAGGATGTCTCTGGCTTCTTGGAAATATTTCCATCACATGTCTTTGTAGGCAACTGACAAATATACTTAAAGAACCACTGCCCCGTCCAACTAAGCTGAGCAAAGACTGTTAAAATTTATTACATATTTCTCCCACCACAGTGTTTCCCTTTCCATTTTTGTTACTGACAAAAATACTTTCATCTGAAACTAGGTGAATATCCTTCTTTTTTCTAATCATCTGCTGCTTTATATCAAATTAGAGACCAAATCCAAAGCAATAAGGGAAATAATTGTCCGGTTTTTCCTGGTGCTGGTGACATTGAGAGGTTGCCATATTCCTCCTGCAAACTTCAGGTTTCTGACTCTAAACGGCTTATCTGGGTGACTTGCACACCCATCTGTACAACGCTTCTAAAACCCATTTTGCTACCAGTCTTGTGGAAATAAAAGATCAAATCAACTACCAAGCACAATAAATACAAGAAAACACAAACGAAGTGAAAGGATTCATCTCTACTTGGCCTGCAATTACTGAAATCACTTCAGTGTTAAAGCAGGAATTGAAAATGTGTTACTCCTCTTCAGGAGCTGGCCCAAAACAGGAGGAATCAACATAAAGTCCAGCACTTCTCCCAGCAATCCAAAAATACACTAGAGACAAACGGGCTGCAATTTTCACCTTCACATTGTTTATGAAGGGTTGATATGGCCTTTGCAAATATTAGCAAAACTTCTAGCATGTAGATGGAATAATTCAGCAAAGAAATTGGTCCCAACCATCATCAGAGCAGTGAGAAAACAAACACAAGTGGATTAACATAATTGCTTAATCAACAGCATTCAATGAAGGGCCTGCAAGTGTGCTGAATTAATCATCTCATTGTGAGGTGCATTATAAGTAATGAACATAATGAGAACTTTGCACAGCTGGGAACTATTTTAATCCATTAACAAGCAAAATAAATAGGTCTAGAAAAACAACATTTCATTATTTTTTTTTTTTCTCTATAACTAGCCTTGATATTGAATTTGGGGGTTAATTTAGAAAAATTAAATGAGGAATCATCTTCCAAATCTCCTGCCTCCCCAACTATGAACGACAAGTCTCTTCTCAGGAATATAATTCCTCAGTCAACATGGATGGATTCTATGTTTTGCTGGTCGCTGTAATGTTTTTGAGAGAAATCAGTAGGATTCTGCACGTTGAGTTGACAGGATATAGCCAAATCCTTTGTTGCTGCACAAGGTGAAGATCTGCTTGAATCCCATCTCTTCTCCCCTGGATAACTGGTTTATTCCAGTTAGAAGCCTGGTGGCTTCCACACTGACCCTCCTGAACAGCAGATGGAGCTGAGTCTTGCATGTTTCAGACACTGAGCTACTGTTTGCATGGACTTTGAGTCCCTGGGCGAAGATAGACGGGGACAGGGAATGCCCAGGGGAAAACAAAATAACTCCAAAACAATTTCATATGGCTCAAGAGAAGGAGAACATTTGAAAACAACATGAGTCTGGTGCACTGTGCATACGTCTGCAAATGCTGGTGTCAGTTTAGGGCCCACAAATACTCCTTTCACACCAGCTGGGACTGCTGAAGTCCTGCTAATTTGACTCAGCCCAACGTGCGGGAATTTATTGTACTGTTTTTTAAAGCCTGACGTCTTCAAAGGAAATATTTACCCACAGTCATCACTGACCTGTGATGACTCAATCAATCGCAGACTGGCAAGAAAAACCAACTTACTCCAAGGGATTTAGGAGACAAAGTGCTCCCTTCTGGCTATAACTAATACATCTCTGTTCCAGTCCTCAAGGGTCACTGTTGGAGAACTATGCAACATCATCTCCCCCCTTCCAGCTGGCCAATATTTCACTAGATTACTTAGGTAACAGCAAATATGCGGACATATAATGCCTATAGAATACTCTCTCTCCACTTTTTCAAGCATGATTTTCTCCATTAAGAGCATGAAAATGAAGACAAAACATATTGAAACCGGATAAAGCAAATAGTCATCAGCATATTACGTGGTTTGGCAAACATAGTCAAGGGAAATTTCTTATCTGTAGACATCCTCCTCCAAATCCATGCTGTCTCCTCCGTGTGGTGTGTTAAATACTGCAAAAATCCTGAGCTGATCCTCACACAACTGATAAGGAAAATGTCAGTGGGATTTCCCCCCCCCCCCTTCCTGAAGTAGGATGTTCAGAAAGGGATGCTATCTAGTCTGGAAATGCTTGAGGAAAGTACTTAATGCAGGAGCTTTGAAAGAAAACAGAATTACATCTTGATCACCACACTGATTTTCATTTGGCTATTGAAATCAGGAAGGAGGAAAGATTTTTTTTTCTCAATTGGGAACAGTTTGCAAACAAAATCCACAAATAACCAGAAGGCTAAAATGGTCCCCAGTAGCAAATACCAATTCTTCATAAAAAATAATAATTTTAGAGAAAATCCTTACAATATCTCTCCTATTGGATATACATATATAGAGGGAATGTATTCTCAGAACATATTTATCTCTATTATAACAGTCTTCATGAAAATTTTGATAATAAAATCATCCAAAGATTAAGTTAGATTTTATAGTTTAACCTTCCCTCAGGTTAAGACAGGTCATTTTGAATCATTTTATCACTGTTGACACAACAGAGCTTTGAGATTGGGCTTCCTGGAATGTTTTGACTTTCTAAAACGGAAAATCAAAATATTTTGGCTTTTCATTCAGGTTTTAGGTGCTATTAGTTGGAAATGAGAGTGCAGAGCAGTTCATTGTGCCAAATAATCTCTGCTAAAGCAGTTTTAGGAAAAGGCTGTTATCAGCTTGGAAAGGCTGATAAAGTGCAATAAAGCTACCATAAAATTGTCTTGCAAGTAGACTTCTATGTCGGTAAACAAGCAGAAAATGAAGGAATAAACAAGGATGGCAAGTATTTGCTTTGGAGAAAGACTTGTTCTTGCAGTTAAGAATAAAATTCTCTGTGCACATATTGCAGAAGCTTTCATTCTACCTGAAAAAGTGCTCCATGAACAACCCTTCCCACTGTAACCCCAGTACAGCACAGACACATCTCCCCCCAACACCAGATTGCACACGGTGACACCTGGTTGCAGATCCACTTCATAAATGGTGACAAGTCATTTACAGCATTCCAAACACAGGGTGTCTGCTTCAGGAACAGAGGAGAGACTCAAATTTCAAAAATCCTCTAAAAATGAGTTTCCCCAAGCTTTTGCAACCTCAGCACCTGAAACTCAAGTAACAAAAACTAGGTGTTAAATTTGGCATTTGAACAACGCTTCCTACTTCGCAGCCAGCCCTGAGGCTTTAAAATTTGTTTTAATTTTACATTAGAACAAAACCCAAACTTGTGAAATATTCTCACAAAACAGAATGGTGTCAAACCATATGTTTTGGGGATGGAAAGCGACAGGTTTTAAATGCCATATTTCACTTCTGAGTGACTGGAAAGGCAACGCCAACATTTTTTCCCTATAAAGATTTTAATTAAACTACAATGTCCTCCCTAAATATTTGGACTTGGCAAACCAGGATATTTTGGTAAGGGGACATTTAGTGAAATAGCATCTAATAATCCCTAGAACTTTCTTCTAAAAATCGTGGTGAAGTTAACATCTACAGTAATATGTGGAACTTACCATGGTTAAATTTATACTTGTTCATCTTTCCACAAGCAGGTTTTCTGTACAGAAATACTTCAGAACAGTGATTGTCTAAAGCCGAATGCCTGCTAAGCCTGAGCTAAAAGCATTTTACATAATTAAATCTCAACGCTCTTTTACTTAAGCATAACAGGAAAAGAGGGAAAATGCCTGTAGAGAAGCTGTTACACTTTTTTTTCTGATATGCAGCAAAGAACTGAAAGGCTGTTAGCCTGGTTTTGCTGTTTTTCTTCTACCTGGTACTCCCAGGTGAAATTCTCATCAAACTGAAGATTCTTCTCTTGAAGAACAAACGCCAGTGATCTCACCAGAGACAACGGATGAAAACCACAGTTATTGTAAAGGTTATAGATATTTCGCCAGAGTAAGGTGTCTTGTTGGTGTTTATAAAGATCTAAGGCAAGAATACAACCTGTTCACAGCAGAGCTTGCCTACTGATAGTGAGGATTTTAAACATTTCATTTCCCAAACATGCCAATGAAGGTGCTTTCTTTGCAATGCAACAGTCCATTCTGTCATGCAGAAAGGAAAATACTAGGGAACTAAATGACAAACTTAGCACTTACTGTATTCTTTCATTTTCAAAGGACCTCAGAGCTAACAGAAGTGCAATGTTCAGGTATTATTTGGGGAACCACTACAGGGAAACTGCATTCCAGTATCACCACACTCATTCTTATGACTTGTCTCAGAGGCAGAAGTCACCTGAAAGCTCGTGTTGCTGGAGCACCTCAAGAGAAAAGTGCTCTCTCTTTCCCCGTCTTTCTGATTTGAGCACAGACTGCTGATTTGGGGGTAAACCCTGGACTCTGGCGTGGATCAGTCAGGAAGGAAACTTGCTCCAATGGCAAACCTGTGCCGTACAACCATCCAACAGATGTATTTATACTAGAGAACTGATGCAGGGTTTCACTCATCACTGCCCTCTGCGTATTTCTTACACCAAAGCCTCTGCGTGGCTGCACTCTCTTATAAACTTTTTGCAACAAAAAGACTCCCCAGCCTTTCTTAGCCCCTTCCCTCTCTATTTTTTTTGGTTTTTCCCTTCCTCTGTCAGGCTTGCGGTGCTTTATCTCAGCGCTGGGGCTGTGCCTGGTGAGGCCTCTCAGAAGGTCCTTCCTTTCTGGCCCACGTTCCCCATGGTGAAAAACATGCCTCTCCCGAGCCTTTGAGCTGAGCTGAAGGCGGATATGAAGTCAACAAGTATAATATGAAAATAAATAAAAATCCAGTTCAAACAAACCACTTGCCTCAGTAAATAGCTTCTGGCCCCCTTTCAGGACTGCCCAGCAAATCTTCTTAGCTATCTTGTTTTCAAACTGCTCGAAGGCCTAATCCTTCAAAGCTTACCTTGTTTTGGAGCACTTAATTCAGCTCGCACAGAAATTACTCAGATATTATTGTGTATCGATGATTCATGATGGTTCTGCTGGAAAATGAAAGCTAAGGAGTCTAATCAATAAAATAATTTAGTCTCTTTGAACTAGTTCCAGGTCAATTTTTCTTGGCAGTTTTTTCACTTCCTGAATTATACTGACCAAAACCATGAATAATGATCTAAAATTACACAATATACAGAAACCATCTGTTAGATAGAAGCTGGAAGGGTGATGTCATCAGGCTACTTCTAATCTGAAGCCTGGATGTTGCCAGTGATGATGTCACGAGCTTGGCAACTCACAGGTCGAGTTGGTTAAGCGTGAGCAGCAACGTGATTTTCTCCCAGTTTCTACAAAAAGAAATCGACTTGTGCTCATTATCTAGAGAAGAAATGAGAGAACCGTGTGTTTATGTAATTTAGCCTACCAGTAAGGGGGTGGTGCTAATGGAATCATAACTCATTTAGAGCTAGCTCCTCAAGAAACCAGACCCAAACCAAAGTGTCTTGGTCTTGCATGATGTTCTCCCTCACAGATTTCATCCTGATCATCCCAGGCCTTAAAACGGTTGTATTTAAGCAGCTCAGCCTGGTTGGGTGTGTTTCAGACACATCAGATGCATACAGAAGTAACTGCTGATTCCAGATGATGTCCTGGATGCTCTGGTTTAATTCCAGGGAATGCTCCATCAGGCCTCATGCATTGGATCAAATCCATTCACACCGAGGATAACGGCAAAATTCCATATAATTTAAATGCAGTGAGCATTCTGGGTTGAAATTCTTTCCCCGTCTCAGCGATAACGTAAAAGAACATGGGAAGCTGGAGCCAAAGCTTATCTGCCAGAGTTTCTGACTGACAATCTCCATTGGCAGTTGCCCCAAGGGAGAATTAAGAACTTCCATAGGGTGCAGAGCTGTGGAATAACTTGTCCATACAGCAGGTCACAGTCTCATCTCCGCTGGAGAGAGTCCTATTGAGGGCTGAAGCACAAAGCCTGGTGTTCACTTCGACTGTTAGTTGTTAGTAACCCCTGGACATGTGTTTGAAATGATGTTTTTTTCTGACTGTTCTTCCTTCCTCAGTATCAGAGATGGTGTCTACTACCCCCTAACTGGGTTCAGTCCAATGACAATGAACAGAGATTGAGTATTTCTGTCTCCTCTTTGCTGTAACTGAATCTGGAAACCAATCTCTTTGCAACTTCTGGGAGAGAACTCCAGCACTTTCATTTTTAAAACATAAGAAATCGCTGGTGTTTGGTGTTTCACAAATTCTCCTAAGACGGTCTTTAAAAGACCTGAGTTTCATTTAGACTTTGTATAAAATTTCACTTAATTTGTGCTTGTTTATCGAGATGTATAATTTAATTGCTCTAAGTGGCTGAAAATATATTTCTAGTTAGATGGAAATCTGTAAACAATCAAGTTTCTTATTTTAACATTATTTTCATGCTGCCTTTAGGGCTTCAAAAGATAATAAAATGTTAGTTTTTCTTTCTAAATGCAACAGCCCTGTGTGCATCGCTTTCAAGGAAACTTCAGACACAAAATTCCCAAGTTCTGTTTTTAAACCTAGAAGCAGCTACTTCTGACTTGCAAGTACAAAGTCTCACCAGCTTACACACCAAAAATCATCCCCCAAACTTGCTGTTTGTTACTGAAAAAACCTGAAAGCATATTCAATGAGTTTAATATTGCTTTGAATGCATTAGCATTAGAATTGTAATACGAATCCATGCACGGCTCTGTGTGCAACAGCTGGAATGAGAAGGTTTTGGAAAGACCTTACTTGGCTATTTCGGTCTGCTATCTACCCTGTCAAGATCTTTATTTCAGCACTTTCAAGCACAAATTGCCAACAGCCTCTCTGATGATAAAACTACATTATAGTGACAAATATAATTTTAATCAGCTTTATGTACAGAGAGATTTCAGGCCCTCTGAGACTGCAACAACAACGTGAGGTATTTCTGCTGCCTTTTCAAAGCAGCAAGCGGTGATTTCTGCGAGATGAGAGCGTGCATCAAAACTGATGCCATGATCCTCTGGCCCCAAACCCTATAATACAGATATCTCCAAATGGCAATGAATTACATTTGACTGTTAGAGAGCCAGCCCCATTATCTCTCATTTTAAAGGACAAGGAAGAATTACAAAGGTCAGTCTTGAATCGGAGAGAAAAGCAGGGCTGTACGTTCCTTCCCTGAAGGAATCACGACTCGCAGTTCCCCAGCAGTAAATTTCCCCTTTTCTCTGCACCCTGCTAAAGCCCAGAAGCATCGAACCTAAGAGCCTGCCACTGAATCAAGGCTTTTGTTAAAGTCCTGTTGATGGAAATCTCTGCTCCCACTGCCCTGGCTTACTAGATCTCCGTGGCAACCGCAGAGCTGATGCCTGCCCAATATTTTCATTGGCACTTCATCAAAGCCTTCCAGAATGTGCAGAGTTTGGGGCAGGAGAGGCAATTCCTGCTGCCTCCAGATACCAGCTCCTGTGCCGCTTTGTTACGGGAAGTCACTCGGCTGTATTTGAGACAACAGCTTGATCACTGAGGGTTTTCTTTTCTCTTACAGTTATTTACCACGTATCCTTCATGAAGAGGGTTTGTTTTTTTTTTTCCTTTTTACTTAAAGACTGAAAAAAACTTGGGAAAAAAACCCTCAGGTTTTCCTTCTAGAGCTCCCCAGAGCTTCCAGTCCCTGATTTCCACCCAATTTCTACCAAAGGATCAGTAGAGGGAATCTGACTGATGAATATATCCCTAGGGGATTACAATAGCAAACCCTGTCAAGAACCTTCACAATTTAATGAAATTTTTGACAAATTAAAGCGGCCATATGTTTACAAAACAATTTTATCCGACATTCACACATTCACATGTTGCTTTGGCTTAGATGAGAGATACTCGGGGAGGATACTTACATTACACCAACCAAACCGTGTCAACAGGCTTGGGTTACATCTGCAATCGAGGATCAGATTTGAAAAGAACCTTGACTAGGAAGGAAGCCCGGATTTGTTTTAAAGTCTGGCAAATTTGAAAGACCCGCTTTAACAGCAGTAGAATAATAAATACCTTTCAAGCATACTATATATTTCAGGGATACTGTCAAGTTGATTTAGGCCCCAAATTGAGGTTTTCTAGAACAAAAGAAGAAAAGAAGAGTTGGGGGGTTTACAATGTAAGATTGTTACTTTTATCAAATATTTAGACTCTCATTCTACAGCGGCTTCCCACAGACACAGTTCACATTCTGTGCCTGAACAAACCCATGTTGTTCAGTGAGGTTACTCAGGTAGGGAAAGTTTACATTTTACATATTTGGACTTCATGTTTCAGTGTTAAGTAGGAGTTAGTATTATCCTAGAAAGTGCGTTCCAAACCGAGGAATTCTGAGTGTCAAACTGACAGACACTTCTGAATGCTACAACCTGCATGATGCCGATGTCCCCATCACTGACATAGTGCTGGGTGTTAAGATGCTGCACAGTCACCTGTCGATTAACTACAACAAATCCCCACCCTGACTGCAATGCACTCCCCTGACAAAGATCATTTGACTGTACTCCTCCTAATAGACAGCAGAAAATAGCATTATTCCCTTTCCTCCCCCCCATTTTTTTAATTTCCAAAGAACTTTTGGTTATCTTGATTTCTACCACCCAGAAAAATGAGAGAAAATGCTCATCTTAATTTCCTCCTTTTTGGAGGAGGGGAGAGAAATATACATCTATAAATCTGTAGCCCATTCGGGACTTCAAATGCTTCACTTATCTGGTATTGTAAACTTGGAGCTGTAGAGTAATACTCACCAGACAAGTCATAAATCATGACTAAAGACAGGTGCAATAAATACCAGTGTCAAAAAGTTACAAAGTAAAATTATATTGTTTTGACAAGACGTCCAGATGCGTTGACAACAGAGCAAGTAAATGGCCTTTCTCTGAGAGTCTGGACTAGTGCAGAGGAGGCCGAGGACGAAAAAAGAATCGAAAAGACCCAAGAAAAATAACCCAAAAGCTTAAAGGCTTATCATGAAAACTGTGTAACTACTGCAAAACACCTACAGAGACATTCATTTTCTGCACAGCTCTTCCTCTTCCCTCTCCAGCAATCGATCTCCGTGGAGTGCATCTCCTTCCATACACTGCTTTTATTGTTTTCTTTGCTATTTTAGGTAAACTGTGATTGACAAAGAACTATTTCTCTTCTTCGCACTGCACAATATCCACATAGATTCTATTTCACTCGGTAGCCCTATCATCGCAACAGTGTTTGAGTAGCTTTAATCTATTTAATGTTACTGCTCCTCAGAGCAAGAGATGAGATCTTTAACATATAAAAAGCTGTGAGAGAAAACCCATTCCAACTCCCCCTCCGTATTTGAGAGTTCAGCCACGTGCTCAAGCATCTTTCAGAACAGATTTAGGGTTGCTCTTTAATCTAACATTAATATGGGGCATTCGTGACTTTTCTGAACGTAGGCCAGAAGGTTCAGCAACTTCCAGGTTCAAATTTTAAGCAATTTGTCAAAGACCAGGGAGACAGATTAATATGGAAGACGTATCTTTTCAAACCTGGCCAATTGCCCCAACCATCAGACCCCGCCAGCTCCTTGCTTGCACGTGATCCTGCTCATATTGGTTCATAGAAATGCCAGGATCTTAGATCTTTTATTTTCTGTGACTTCCATGTATTTGGTAGAATTCTTTTGTGATGTTTTCAACAGACTATTCTTGCTGAATTCTAGCGACAGTTTTGGATTTACCATTATGATATACACAGATTTTTTTGCTGCCTGCATTTTCCTATTAAATCCTGAAGACAGAATTCTGTTGTTGGAAGAGATGAGCACTAAGAAAGTCTTCCCTGGGGTATGTTAAATAGTGGAAATACTGTAGTGCCACCTCACCAAGAGCTGCTGGAAGTGTATTATGTAGCTGGACTAACCAAGACATCTCAGTCCTCCTGAGCAGTGATGTGCATTCAACTAGGGGAGCTCTCTACCAGCACACTTAAAATTTGCTTCACTCCCTGATTTCACCAAGTTATTTGCACACATCTTCACATTTTTCCAACCTCTTCCATTCCCATTTTAATTTTCCATTCACACAATTTTGCTGGAGATAAATTCCAGTGGCAGAATTGGAAAATCAAAAGCAAGTCTTGGTATTTCTGCTCTGGTAGAACTTCTACAGAAACTTGGCCGATGGAAGGAAGATGCTAGTGATTCCCCAAGCCAGGCTGAGCTGTAGGTGGTGGCAGGACCGCTGGGGCTGGGGCTGCCCAGCCAGACATCAGCACCCTGTAAAACCCAGCCAATATGTTTCTGTTGAAAGGAATGTGCTACCATAAATGAAGGCACTTGAAGGTCAAAGGTCATTGTGAGTAATTAGCCCAGGCCATTAAAGGAAGAATAAAAATCATGTTTTACAAGCTGATAGAAAAGAAAGTTAAAAATATGCCTCAGAGAAAGCAAAAAACAACCCCTCCAGCAGCACATGGTTTATTGAGTGCATGCATGTGCACATGTACGCAGGAGTGAAGACATGCACACATCTATTTTCTTTAAGAAAATCTGTTTCTGGTCCGTTCTATGTATATATGTATATATGTTCCATTACCACTCAGCTGAAATTTGGGGGGGAAAAGTAAATTGTCCTATGCTGTATATAATATTTTAAAAGCTAACTTTAAATTGGTCAAGTCTTTTTATCATCATATTATCTCCTTCCTCCATCTTAAAATCTGTTTGACATTGGAAAAATACACAAAGTTTGACAGCCAGGATAAAGTGAAATCCGAATATATCCTTGGTAAATGCTGGCCATTTCCAAGCAGCTCTGGGGAGACCCAGAGGGATGCTGTGCTGTAAGAGCACAAACAATCCACACAGGACAAGCAGCCTGTTGCCCACTGCCCTGACGGATGAGTGACCCACTAAAGAGACTCTTGGGGCTATATAGTTGCCCATTTTACTTAAATGAAATCAAATCTGTTTAAAGCTGCGAAGCCTGTGCTACAGGCACGAAATTGTATAGAACGGGAAGAGGCTTTTAGCACAACTTCAAAATCCACATCATCTGTTTCAAGACGATGTTTCAGTTCCATCCCAGCTAATAGTGCCTACAAGCTGGGGTGTAGAAGAATGTAAATGCACTGTAGAGCAGCATTAGTTTTGTTTTTTCTTAGACATGTTAGTAATTAAGGCAATTCCAAGCAATTCTTCAGGATGATCCCAGTGTCAGGCTCACTCGCCTGTGTGTGGAGAAGGCAGGGGGATTCAAAGCAGGTTTTTGCTGGAGGATTCTCAGTGCTGGGACCAGCCCCACCTTCCCCACCACAGCTCCTGCTCACCAGAGGGAAAGTTTAATAAATATGTGGTTCTCCAAGCTCAGTCATAAATGACTCTCTGAACAGTAGCACCAACAGCCTCAAAACAGTTATAACAAAAAAAAGCAAACCAGTTATCTGGAGTCCTTTCAGGAACTAACCTCAAACAATTTACTTTCTGTCCACCTCCTCCCAGTCCTATCCCAAATCCAGTCATACCCACTGCTTCCCTATCACTGATGCTGGCCCTAGAGAGGGTCTCTCCGTGACAGGGGTCAGGGATAACACCTCCTGTTAATCAGCTCTAAGATGGTTTCCAGTTCTTCCTGAGACCCCACCGCTACAGAGGAGTCCTGTCAGCAGCAATTACCACGAAGGTCTTCCAGAAGAAAAGGGACCTATTTAGTCCATTTGCCTCTCTCGTGTTCCCAGATCCTTCTTCAAAATGAAAAATGCCATTTGATAATCTAAAAGGACGTGTCACTGTTCCACCAGCTATTTCAGGCGAGGGCTTTATTGTCCCTTGGGTCTGTGGCTCAGTAACAGAAGATGGGATGCCAACGTTCACCCACTGCTTGGTGAAGGAGCAGTACAAACAAGGATCTAGTTGGCTTGTCCTCATGTATGTGGCCTTTCTCTGCAGTCCATGCTATTAAATGCCTCAACATGTTGAGAAAGAGCCTTGCAGTCCAGATTTTGATGGAACGCTGTTTTCAACATGGTCTGGTAAACTCTCTGTCTTGGATGGTTTCTATTTTATACCTGGATAGATCTTTTTTTCTTCACTGGGGATTTTGCCATGATCAGATATTGCTAGAACTGTGTATACACGCTGAACACACATGTCCTGCGTTGGGTTTTGACGTGGGAAAATACTTTATCTTTCCAACTGCTTTATTTTTTTGTTTGTTTGTTTCTCCCCCACCTCTCCTCTAGTCCTCTGAGTGACCCCCATGTCCACACTTCACCTTTAGCATTGCTCTGCTCCCTTTTCCCTGCTAAAGCAGGGAACCCCCTACCGATCCCACGCATCTCTTAGAAGCTGCATCCTCAGCTCTGCAATTCCCCACAGGACACTTAGACATTTGCTTTTAATCTGGACCCCGAGTTTATAATGAATTCTGTAAACATAATCATGAAGACTTTCATAAAGGAAAGCACACGCATATCACAGCCATTTTTGCTGACACTTTTGACTCTGGGCTTGATCTTTGCCCAAGTTGCAAAATAAAAAGGGCAGAGGGCAGAGTTCAAAAGCGGCCATTTACCTCTCGGATTATTGAAAATAGAAAGCCAGCGGAAACCCTCCTGAGTAATTTGAGGAAACTTCTCTCCCCCTCCTCCCCCAGGAAGGATGTCATTATATTGTTTTCTAAGGTTAGGTCTGTTTATAGAAATAAACACTTGAGTGAAAACAGGCACGAAACGCTAGAAAGCCAGCAAAGCAATCTAGATAGTATGTGATCTGAACCAGCACACAGACACCGGCAGCTAACGCCAAGCAACGGCCTCAAGTTCAAGCACCTCCTCTGCTGGATGTTGTCCAGCTAAATCTATTTTTGTGCATATAGTTTATTGGGGATTTACCTATAGACTGACAGGGGCGTTCGCATGTGTCTTTGGGGATGCTTAATACGAAATGAAATGGAAATTAAAATGAATTCAACAGATTTCTTTCTGTTACCAAGGCCTTGAGTGCGGCAATGCAGCAGTAAGGCAATTTGCACGTCCTCTTTCACAGACCTTGTTATTCAATGGAGAGTTTAACGATCAAATACCAGTAATTAGTATTATCCGCTCCCACTTAAGGCATCTGAAGCCAAGCTTTCAAAACTACAAGTAACCCAAGACTGCCAGTGGCTCATACTAATGATAAGTGCTGTAGAGATGAATCTATGCCATGGAACCACATTTCCCTGCCACCAAATTGTGCCCCAAGGTCTTCTCCAGATCCTTGCATTTAGATACCTCTTCATCCGCCCTCCTTCACGCTGACTGGGAACAGCTGGAAGATCCTGGAGCACACTTCAGAGGCATGCACTGCTCTTCAGATGGTATTTGTGACATTTGAGCATTTCTTATCTTCCCTTCACATCTTTTTCCTTTTTTTTTTTTTTCACTGCAACATTTATCACCCTCATTTCCACTCGTCCCAGTTCCATTCACTTTTTGCTTATTGACCAATAAAGAATTTACTCATTGCAATTTTTTTCTTTTATTGACTTTCCGCTGGGGGATGGGAGGAAATTTGGGGTTTCCTCTCTTCTTCTTCCTTTCCACATAACTTTTTTCCTTTCTCTTTTGCATCTGTGAACTGCAGCCACCAGTTTAGGTCTCTGGCAGTTTCCATCACACTGCACCAGTGCTTCACTCTTCTTCTCACACTGGTGTTTTTAGGTCTGGGTATTGTTTCCACCTCCTTTCCTGTCCAAATTTGGAAGCAGAAGCTGGTTGAATAATACTAGGTGGACAATAAAAGCAAATAAAAAAGCCCAAACCCCTGGCATTATGTAGAAACTGGTGTGTGTGGGAGTCCATAAATCATTCTTCCTGCCACATCTGTTTTTATTTTGAAGTTTATCTGCCTGCTTATTCGCAACAGGGATTTTTAGGGGTGGGGGGGGGGAGGAGGGACGGGTTGCAATATTAATCTCCCAATGTGACTTATAGAATATCAGAGAATAGGGGAAAGAAAGGCTTTTAGCTGGTTTCTGCTTTTCCTTCCTTAAGACTGGAGATAAAGATTGGCTGCACACCGTGAGCTTGGCTGAAAAGGGCAATTCATGCATCCCTTCTTATCAGTCCTCAGAAGGGAGAGCTGGAGTTCACCCTGCGCACTGTGCAGCGATAGTCCTGCTCCCACGTGGGGTGGTTGGTGGGTGTGTGGAGATAAGACAAGCTTAAAACTGATACCTGTCCAGACAAAATGGACCTTTTTCCCCGCCCCCCCCCTCTCGTCTGCAGGGAGCATGTGTGGGCATCTTTAAAGACACTGGCAATGATAAGGTTTTGTCTGTTCTTCACGTCTAGAATCAAGTGGCAGTCAGGGGGAGCGGGAAGGCGGTGCAGACAGCCAGCTCTGACGAGCCTTACCCCTTTCCCAGAACTTTGGGCAAGTCGCAAGCAATAACCTCATCGTTCCCCTCCCTTCCCGTAAGGATGATGTTTGCTTGAAATCTTCTTCCATTCCATTCTGTGACAGTGGAGGCAGTTTTGCATCTTCAAGACCTGTGAGCTGATCTTCATACAGGATTTCTGCTCGTGTGGATGATGCAAAGCACACAGATAGACTGCCACCTTTTTGTTTCAAGGTGCCATACATTTTCCAGTGAAAGTGAATGCAAAGACACCTTATAGGAAACATGAGCAGAATTCTCTCTTCCACATGGAATCCTCGCTTTTGCAAGTGAAATATAAGCATTTTAGACACTCACAAATACTGTTAAATTTGACTGTCTCCCTGCAAAGGCGAGAGAAATTAAAGGAAAAAAAAATAGAGGACTTGATTTTTTTTCTTCCATAAAAGCACATATTAAAAGCTTTTTTTTGTTGTTTTAGCCAGCTCTAGGCACCCTGACAACAAAATATCAGGTACAAAGCTTCCCTCTGAAGCTTCCTTATACTCTTAAAGTAATTGGATTCCAAGGTGACATTAGTCAATATCTTTATTCATTTCTATGCCACAATATTTTAATTTTATTTCTGTTGAAAAACAAAATATTAATGTATTATGATTTTAGATTAACTCTCAACTTTGAGCCTGTTCTCCACCTTGAGTGGTACAACCCTCTCGCTCTCCCAAACCCCACGTATTTGTTCCATCCTCTTGAACTCTCTTCCATCTTTGGTTGCAAACGAGACGCGGACGTTCCCATCATTTAAAGCTACATCTGATGAGTCAAAACGGGTGTCCAAGGCTGTGCTCTCCACAGCTCACACTTACAATCAAGGGTCTGGAATACGTTGGTAGCGTCATGTTTAGAATCACTAAGACTCTAATTCTCCCCTTAGTGTAAGAAAGGATCAGTAGAGGCTTTGGAGTTACATCAGTGCAGAAGCAGCGTAGGTGAGAGGAGAATGCGTTTGGAGCACTGATGTGTGTTGTGAATGTGTGTTACAGAAACACACGGGTATCACCTACTTTAGAGGGTGCAAACGGGCTGGGTTCCCATTACTGGACCCGTTAGTGAAGGCAAATATTTACCTTGAAAGAAAATCAGCGATGCCAGACAGACGGTAGACGTGAATGATTTGGTTCAGATGGAGACTGTGGGAGGAGACTCGGGCACGAGCTGCCCCTTATCAGCCCACCATTGTACTGCATCCCCAGCTCACTGGTGTCCCAGTCTAAACAGAAAGCCACTTATAACATCATTTTTGGCCTGATCTTCCCCCCTCCCCCCCAAATTAGAACTTTTTCCTCCAATTCTGTCTTCAGAACTGTAATTCTACTCAGCCATGCCTGTCTATGCTGGACTGAAAGGGCTTCCTCTACCAGGGCAGTAAATATGGCACAGCCTCTGCCTTCCTCCTCCTGAACACGTCACTGCCTAAAGAATCATCTGGATTCTTGGGATGTATCTGGATAAGGGCATGTGTAACCACATCTGAGGAGACATTTATACTCAGAGGGGAGATTGCTGCAGCTGATTTTGATATTGCCCGTTTTGCCTTGTCTTTTCTCCT
The DNA here is from genome assembly GCA_013400375.1 of Thinocorus orbignyianus. NCBI lineage: Eukaryota > Metazoa > Chordata > Aves > Ciconiiformes > Thinocoridae > Thinocorus > Thinocorus orbignyianus. The sequence goes on along the minus strand of VXBW01002700.1, from coordinate 3,274 downwards.
TTTTATGACTGCTCAAGTCCATCAAACCTGCCAGGAATTCTTCACTGCTGCCTTTGTACGAAATGACAATCCCATAGTCATCACCGTTCTGCCCTTAGTCATGCCCAGGATTTATGCTGCAACTTCCTTCTGGTTTGGATTCACATCCTTAAATCTAAATTTGGGCTGAAGGGGAAAATCCAGGCAAAATTGCCAGGTTTCAGCTGTCAGCTTATTGTTAGAAGGACTTTCCTACTTAGAAAGCTCGTCTCTGCAAAGCTGATCCCAGTTTTTCAGTCTGCAAATCAATCTGAAATCACATGGGCACAAGGATGCCCAACGTTTTCTTGCAGATGAATCAGAATAGATTTTAAGTGACATTTAGTAGATCATACTGCAATCAAATGAATTAGAATAAGGGGCTTTTTTTAAATTATAACTTTTCCCAAACATAATAGATTATATATTGAGCTGTAACTTCTGTGAAGACGTAAGGCCTGTGTTTATTTTAACCCAAATCAGTTTGTCCAACGCAAGCAGTTTATTCGTGTTCTCTCTTTTTCAGCTACCTTTTAAAAATAAGGCGAAGCAAATCACTGAAATACAGTTTCCAAACTCCTGTTTATACAGACCATGTTGACTTAGCACTTGAATTGCTTGTCTCATTTAACTGATTCATGGTGCAAGAGGATGCTGCACTCTTGATTTGTAGCCCAATTGATATTTTGCTTGCCCTCAGGCTACCACAAATGCTGGGGCCTGGTTTCCATTGAGTGATTAGTCCTGACAGCTGCAGGAGACAATTACCTTGCCAGGCTCACATGAAATGCTTGTGTTGGACTGTTCTTTCCCCAAGGACCCAGCCCTACCAAACCCTGTACATGGGATTGGAAAGTTGACTCCCAGAAGATGAACTGTGAGATGTGTGTAACAATCAGAAAATTAAAGTTAAAACAGTAGTGAGCACGGAAAGATCTGGTTGCTTTAAGGAAACCGCATGCACTAATTCTCTTTACTAGTAATAAATATAACTTTTTTCTCAATTTCACTTAATCATGGGAATCTATTGCCAGAACTGATTCACTTCAACTGCATCAGTACTAAATTCCTTCAGTATTATGTTTACAAGCAGCAACTGTCTTTACTTTCGTCAAGGAACAGGGTAAGAAAGGCTCAAGATGAGTAAATTTGGAACAAGGAGTCCTCCGGTCCCCAAAACTGATAAATGGCAGAAACTGGTATTTCCAGATTCTCACATACTCCCCTCTTTATGTGCACCCCTAGAACTTGCTTCAGGCAAAACACTTAGACAAAAGGTAGGTTTTACCTCCGCAGTCCACTGAAGCTTTAGGAGAATGTAAATGACAATGTAGAAGACCAGAATATTTTTTTATTTATTTTCAATGTAGCTATATCTGTGAAGAACCATCCTCAAATCACTCTTCTCTTTTACCACATAGCCTGCCTAGAGCTTTTGGAGCAGTAGTAGAAGAAGCAGGTTTATAGGGGGGGGCCTACAGGCAAATATCTTAATTAGCTGTTACCAAAACCTCTGAGCCATATGGCCACCATAAAAAGGGGACTTTAATACACTGTTCCATTTTATGTCATCAGTTGCAAGCTATGGATTCACTCTCACCCCCAGTAACTCATGATTGTGCAGAAGAAAACCTCTGAAGTGAAAACATAGACCATCTGTTAGTGATACGGGTAAGCCATGTATTCTCTACATACATATATACATTTCCTGCATTGCATATGATTTCAAATATTTGCTCTTGGAACTGCAAGGTGTCCTACTGTCATAACAGTCAAGTTATTCATTAAGCTGTCAGCACCTTAGCGTATTGCTCCCACACAGGGTCCATTTCTGATTTTTCCATTCCCCCTTGGAGAACCCACTCACTCATCACCAAGTGCGGTTACTCTCATAACGGGTGCAACTGAGATCCTCATGTCAACATATGTAAACCAAATCTATACCTTTCTATTGCGATGGTTCCAACTCCCAAATTTCCTAGGGCACTAATGGATTTTGAGGGCCAGCTTGAATTTGCAAGAGTTTTGTTCATATCAATGTGATGCAGTTCTTGGCACGGACTTCTGAGTCGGTGCCGTGAAGTATTAAAAGCTGAGAAGTAGAGCAAACAAGTATCAACCAAAAGAAAACTATGATTGATTTCAAACCCCAGTGTTTTGAAATGAAGCTAAGCAGACAGTTTACAATAGCAAAGCCAAGGCACCAAAGCTCTGCAGATCTTTGCCTAAAACCCAGCTATTGTGCTAAACCTGACCCAGTGGCTGTCCACCCTCGGAAGAAAGGTAAGTTTTGTTTACTACCACTCCAGTGAAATTAACTAAACGTATACACTTCACACAAATATTTTCTAAGGGATGGATGCTTTTTGTTTCTAACTTGAAGTATTTCTGTAAATTTCATGTAAACTCCTCAGAAGCCTGAAACTGAAAGCTGTCTCATCACCAAGATAAAATAGCACACGTTGCGCTCTTTGTAATTTGTCATGGTTGGGATTGACTGCCCTGTGGATAGAGATGAGCTGATCTACTGTTCATTTCTCTGCATTAGCCTACGATTAGTTAGTAGGTTTCAAATCAATTGAATTTTACTGTCTGAACTTCAGAGAAGACCCTTGCCCCATCACATCACCCGCAGAAATCAGCGCTAAGCAACATCAGAGAACATTAAATGTAACTAATCATAGGAAAGGATAATCAAAGTATTTTCAACACCACAAAAAGAAAGAGGCTTGGTTGTTCATACAGGGTGAGTAGTCATGCACCCACAACCAAAGTTACACCAAAATGTCCTGTCTCTACTTAGAGACTCCCATACCTGGGGCAACTTTAACAATTTCCTTACCCTTCACTCCAGAATAACCCAGTTTGTGCCCAAGTTTCCCACTGGTGAGTTCAGCACAAAGTAAGTCACAGACAGCAAAATAACATCTTAGTGTAATGTTGTCATTGCAACGGGGTTTAACTGGGCCTGTCTTGCTACAAGGCGTTGCAGTTGGACTAGACAACCATTGCAGGTCCCTTCTGACGGAACTATTTCATTCTTTTATTCTACAACCCATATTCTGGAGAAGACACCCAGAGTGCTCAAACAAACAGAAGTAATTCCAACCGGAGCACTTTGCTGGGGTCCCAGCCTGCTCCACCGCCACCTCTGGGAGCTCCACCACGGACCAGGCCGGCTCCCAGAGCCTCCAACCGCTCCGGCCCTGCCCGGCCTGCCCTCTGCTCGGACGACCATGTCCCTGTCCCTGTACTC
>VXBW01002699.1:67239-94774 GCA_013400375.1 Thinocorus orbignyianus | reverse complement strand
TGGTGGGGAGAAGGAGGGAAAAGGATATAAATGAGGGTCGAGTAAAAGGAAAAACAAATTTATTGGAAACCAGCCTTATTTTTTTTTACCAAAAAAAAACCCAACCCACCCAGACCGTCTCTACAGACCGAGGTGTCATCTCTCCCCTTGTTAAATTTGTGTACAGGTGGATGAAACCGCCGGCTGGGTGTAGATTATTTTTGCCTGTTATGTAAAAAGCACTTGAATGACAAACTGTAGTTTTCCATGAAACCGGTCAGGATATGGGAGGAACTGCAGAGGGCTTGGATTTTTTTTTTTTTTAATTTTTTTATTTATATATTTATTTTTTTAAAAATTTTCCTTTTTTTTATTCTTCTTTTTTTTTTTGACTGCCCAGTAGATTTCGACCTGGTTGGGGCCGTGTCGGTGTTGGGGGTTGCATCATGTCATGTGTTGCGTGCGGTGTGATTTGTGCCTCTAAAAATAAAAAGAGGGGAAGGTAAANGGTAAAAGCCCCGTCTCCCGGAGGTGGGAAAGTAGGAGAGTTCTTCTCCAACCCCGCCACGGTCCCGCGGGCGATGGGGGGAGAAAATCCACTTCTTTTTTTTATATTATTATTATTTATTTTGGGGAGGGTGGTGGTGGTGGAATTAAGGTGTTACGTACGTGTGTGTGTGTTTGTGTGTGACTAAACCTCTGCCGGAGCTGGGAATCCAGGGATCTGTTTGTCTCTAAGCCTTTTCTCTTTAAAACCGTCTTTGCCCCCTTTTATAGCCTTTGTTTTCATGGAGGAAACCTCCGATGCTCTTCTCCTGCTTTCTTCTCCCGCTCCTCCCGGATTTTCAGACCGGTGCTGGCAGCGCTGCGCCGTTCCAGCTCGTCGTTGTTGTTATTCCTTGAACTGAGGAACTACAAACCTTTTAATAACCGGCCAAGGAGGGAGATGGAAGCGGGGTCCATCCCTGGGGGGCTGTAATGGTCAAACTGGGGGGTCCCCCCACCCTTCCCAGCCGGCTCCGAGATCCTTTTCCATCCCGAGGTGTCCGTTCTCGGCCACCGTCGGAGGCGAGAGACGGGCGGCATGTTTTTTTGGCGCGGGAGGGATGGGGATGGTATGTTGTTGGGGTTTTGTTTTTTGTTTTTGGGGTTGGTTTTTTGGTTTTTTTTCTGTTATTTGGCTTTTTTGTGGCCTCAGTGCCAAGGTAGCACAGCTGCGTGGTGCTTAATGGATTGATATGCTGCAGGAACAGTTAATTGTGGAACTTGGTTGTGATACTGTTAGAGCTGATTTGTAATGATTTAGCAACGGGGATGACTTGTGTTCCCTCTTCAGAGGTGATAAAGCAGCAGATGACCAGGCAGATGCAGCTGTGTGATGCTTTATGGTTTTGTTTTTTGGCTTTTTTTTTTTCTCTTTTTCTTCTCTTTTCTTTTTATTTTCCTTTTATTTATTTTTCTTTTAACTGCTGTATTGGAGTGTCGTTTGCTCTCAGACATCATCCGGTAACTGGAGAACTGCTGAAATTCTGACATCAGGCAAGTCAGGGGTGAAAACCGAGCAGTTCTTTGACCAAAGTCACTTCCTTTTGCCCTGTTTATAGCTGTGTTGGGGTTTTTTTGTTGTTGCTCTTTCTTTTTTTTTCTTTTTTTGTGAACGCAACTGCCATTATCTAATGAACACTCGGAACAAAGGCTGTCTCTGGAGTTTCAGCACTCCACCCTTTTTCTGCTCAGGCAGCGAGTGGTGCGTGTCCTTAGGAACCTCTAAAGACTTTTTCCAGGGAGGATAAGGCTTTTTAATGAATGTACAGCAAAGTAAAGATAAAGACTTCGTAGGCCTTACCGAGGCAGGGAAAGGGTGAAGCTTGCAGAGGGGGGAGAGAGGATGAGCAGCACGTGTTTTGATTTATGGGCCTCCCCCTGCCTCCCCTTCCATATCATTTTCCTTTTTTGGAAAATTATATGTATTTTTTTTTATTTTTCTTTCTGGAACTCTTTTTTTGAGAGTAGGTCAGTGATATCTCTGCCTGTCCCCATTTAGCAGCACCTCGTTTTATATTTGTATGTAGTTGTTTTGTTTTTAACTGGACTGTGTGGGAAACAGGTGGGCCAACTTCTGCCTAAATGGGAATTTAATTCAGCAGAAGTGTCTCAGGTGGATCCCGTAGTGATTAGAGCAAATAATAAGTAAGTTTTACACGCCTGCCTCCCTTTTAAAGTGTTTATTATTTCATTAAAAAGAGCCTCTTAGCAGTTGGGCGGTCAGGATGGCAGGTGATCTGAGAAGCACCGTTTCCGCTCCTGCATTTTATAAATACTGTGTCCCTGCTCATAACTTCCAGGAATACAATATCAATCTGGAATGAAAAGCAGCAATAAAAAAAAAAAGGGCAAAACAAAAACAACCCAAAACCTCACCGAGAGTCTTTCCCAAGCAATTTAGCTGCCTCTTCAAGGACACAGTTTTCTGTAACAAATCGTTTAAATTGGAATAAAGGCTTTCTGTTTTTTCTCAGCTGGGCCAGGAGTTGTCATTCTCAAATCGGCGAGAGTCCTGGTGATGCAGGACTTGAGTAAACATAATTCCATTAAAACCCCGCGCCTCTCCTCTGCGGCCCCGGGTTCAGAGCCAGGTTTTTGGCAGAGGATCATTTGGATAAAGTCCTGTTGAGGGTTTCCAAGAAAGTTGGAAAATCAGCGTGTATCTCCCCCTGCCACCACCCTGCTGAGGTATAACTTTGATTAGAGGATGGGGAATGCTAGTAACTGGGAAGGATGGAGTTCTGACAGCTCCCTGTCCGAATTTAATGGTGAAACTGTGCTGTTTAGCTAAAAACGAGGAAGGAAGGATAACAAAATCCCATCTGAAGAGGGGAAACGGGAGTAGCTGTCTGCCTGAACAGGCCACATCATCATCTGTTCCTCTGGTAATCTCTTGCTGCAAGCTTAGTTTTTTTGCACATTTTGGTGGAAAGACAGGTGTTTTTTAAAAAAAAAAAAGCAAACCCCAATTTTAGGTGAAATAGCTCTCTCTCAGGAGGTGTTTTGGGCCTCAGAGATCTCAGCAGAAGATGGATCTTGATGGATTTCTCATTTTTTAGCTCTATCAGATGTTTTGGGAGCCCTGGCTCTGAATTCTCTACAACTCCCTGGTGAGGTCTGCGGTGGGAGAGGTTACCCTTGAGGTGCCTTAAGTGAGAAAGAACAAACCAGTAGATAAAAACACCCACCTGTGTTGCTGTGATTGAACATCACCTCCTTTTAAACCTGTATCTCCCTTCAGGAGTTCCCCCTCTTCTTGTTGATAGCAGTGGCTGCCACGCAGCTCTGTGCGGATCAGTCTCCCTCCTCCAAGATCCAAGGAGTGGGAGAAGCTGGGATCTGCAGTAAGCTGGAGCATATCCGCCTCCAGGAGAGCTGTGTTAGGAATTTCATTCAAAATAAGGTATTTAAAGACGGCAGGAGACCGGTCTGTGAGATTGGGCAGGGATCTAGTGATGGGAGATGCTCTCTCCTCTGTTCTTTCCTCTGGAGGATGTGGCTGGTAAACACAAGGTGCTCCAAAAGACTTTTTACAGTGACAGTCCGAAAATTGGTTTAAAATATTGACAGATTAAGGTGGTGCCATTTATGGGGCAGGGGGGATTTTTAATTAATTAAAAAAAAAAAAAAGAAAGTTTTGGTAACAATCGTAGGCTTTTGAACGCAGGTTGGTGTGACCCCACCTACTGAATGAAAAAGTCTCTTTAAAATTAAAAGGCAGTTCTGGTTTTTTGTTTAACTTGCTCCTTGAGTCCTGAGTTCAGGTTTTTCATATTTCCTGGGCAACTTGCCCAGATTATGCGAAAGAAAAACAAGATTTCTCAGATACTGGATAGGGGGAGACCCGGATTTCACAATTAAAGCTTTTTTTTTTTCCTTTTTTTATTTTTTGGGTCTCTATCAGACTGCTGCTTTGTGCAAATGTCCCAGTATTGTTTTTTAAACCCCATTTCTTTTTATTGGAGTGGAAACAGTAACTCTGTTCCGAAGAGTACCTTAGCATATCTATATCCAGGGATATTTTTATCTCCAGCCTCTTGGTTTTCCAGGTGAAGTCGTTCTTCCTTACAAATCATTCAACTTCCCACACTTTTTTTGGTTGGGGAGATGACAGTTAATCTTGCTTTTGTGGCTTTTGTTTCTCTTCCTGATACCGTATTGATAAAACCTTCCCTACCTCAGACGAGGCGACTGATTTGGTTTATTTTATAATCCCATGAGAATTCACAGACATAAAATTCTCCTTGAAGAAGGAGACCCCACCGGAGCCGTTTCTGGAGCTGACCAAAAGACGCTGCCGCTCCTGTGAACAGCACAAGGAGCTTTTCTTTTAATCTGGGGGGTTTCTGGTCAGAAACAAAGGCTATAAAAGCAGAGCTCAGGAATATCTTATTTGCTTGGGTGCATAAGTACCATTCCCTGAGGAGGTTCTTAATATTAAAAATTCTTATTTTTTCTGGAGAGATTAGGTGCGAATCCAAAGTGTTAATATATGTGGAAGATGCTTGTGTAGTTTTAAAAAATCTGCAGTTCTGAGGTATGTTCTCAACCTTTTTTACGTTAATATTAAAAGAAAAAAGGGAAAAAAAAAAAAAAAGCCTGTTTCCCAAATGTAGGTCATTCTAAGAGTGCAGTGTGCCAAACTGCACGTGATCGCTGCCTTATCAATAAGTTTATCGTCCCGTACTTGGCTGTCACATTTCCTTAATTAGAGCTTGGAGAGTTACTTCTCGTGTAAATCTTTCTCTAAATGGGTAAACATCTGTCTTACAACTATAAAATGCTGAGAGGTGATAACAAAAGGCATGTAGAGGATATGTTCTGCATGATAGGTGTAACTTTTTGGTAGATGTACATTTTTGATGCGGAAAATATTTCCAGGGCTCAGGGCGTGTTGGGTACCTGCATTTGAAGTCACTCTGCTGGGGTTAGAAGCACAGACGATGTATTTCAGTTGCAGAATGAAGCTTGCAGGGATTTTATTCTAACAATTTTGTTTGGTTTGTTGGGTGTTTTTCATTTCTAAAAGACGTTTGTAACCACACAAATTCACGAGTTGGCTGCGCTCTTGGTTGGTGGGGGGTGAGGAGAGGGGAAGTAGGACTTGGTAAAATATTCACTTCCTTCAGGGTAGCTCTGCCTTTACAGCTTCTAACGCAACAACACCTTCATGTGTGGATTGTACCCCCTGCAGAACCTCTGTGGTGGTGGGACAGAGCTTTGGAGGAGAAGGAGTCTCAGCTGGGGAGAAGGCCAGCATCTACACAGAGGTCATTTGTCCTTTACATGTGTTGACCCAAAGTTTCTGCTTGGTCACCCGTAACCTCGTCTTGTCTCTGTTTCTTTTGCAAGTTGTCAGAAAAGGGGAAGGTGCCCAGGTGGATTTGGGCAAGTACTCGTAGGAGGAGATCTGGGGAAAGAAGGAGACCTCACAGGAACTGTAAAGAGCAATCCTGAGGAGGTTTGGCACGGGATGAAACCTGACAGTAGGTGTGGGAATTTGGATATAGTATCAGGGGTTTAAGCTGTAATTCAGGGAACATACATACACAAGGTACAAGTGTGTGTCCCTGAGGAATTGAAGGCAGAGGTGATGTGGCCAGGTGGGTGCAGGATTCTGTGGCCTGAGAAGGGTGGCCATAGCTGGGACTTAAGTCTGCAAGGGGAGCTGCAGATGGGAGGGCACAAAGAGCACTTCTGGACAGAAGCTGGAATGAGGCTTTAGATGGGTGGACAGAGAAGAGGCTATTGATACCTCCTGGGTCCAGGACTTGGAGCTTCCCCAGTCTTCTCATGAACCTCACTTGGAAGCACAGGTGCTTGGTTTCTACCCAAGAAAGTCATGTCACAAAGATTTCCAAAATCAAAAAAACTTCATGGGCTTATTTCCTGAGGTGTTACACAAAATCTTGCGCTTGGAAACCCAGTTCTTCTTTCAAGGTCTGGTTGTAAAGTTGGGTTTTCGAAGTAGACAGTCTTGAATAAGTCAGTGCGCTGAAGGATTGTGTTCAGGGGTGGTGTGACCTGATAGCAGCTCTGGAGTATAGTGTGACCAGGCACATTCCTCCTGCCTCTTCTAACGTCCCATCGTTGCCTTGACCTTATTCCCACTTTTCCCTTTGCTCCTTGTTTAAAAAATGGTAAGAGTTTGAATGTTGGTGTAGTTGATGTGGAATTGTGGGTGAAGCCACCTGGGTAGACCTGGTGGCTTTCCTCCCTTGGTGGCCTCGTGTGCACTCCTCGGGCAGCGAGGGAAGATGGGCGAGTTACGATTACCCTGTTTTTACCTGCTTACGAGAGCCTTTCATCTTCCCTCTGTTAATTAATGCTGGCAGTGCTCTAGTTTTAAAGTGAAAATGAAGATGGTGCTTGTGGATGTTGAGTATTATCTTCAGCCAGGTTGTAAGACTGTGTTGGGCTTCCAGGAGCAGCTCCTTTAGGATCTTCTCAAGTGAAGCCTAGTGCAAGGTGTTGAGCAGGGCTGAAGTTTGTCCTGCGAGGCACCTCTGTGGTGGTGGAACTGGAGCCTTAATCCAGTTACTCCAACAGCTGTCCTACCAGCAGGACTTCTGCAGAAGCCTCTTGGTCACGCATGTGACTGAGGAGCTGCAGACCCTTGGTGGAGAAACACTGGAAAAAGGCACCCATGGGTGCTCACATCAATCTAGTATTGATGGGTGATGGCAGTTTGGGTAGAAGTTTCCAGCATGGTTTGAGTCCTGGGGGCAGACAGAAGATTCAGGGTAATTTTTGGAATTACTGTCAGAATTCTCAGAAGGCCTTGAAAGTTCCTCAAAGCAGGTACCTGTAAATGACCTTTCCTTTTCTTTATTCCTCCTTCCTATGGTCACCTCTGAGATGCATTACCGGCCTCTTCCCTCCAATGCCCTGTTAGGAAGAAATTACTGATAAATGCAAGATTGCTTTAATAGCAACCAAAACAGAGTGTGTGTGTGGGGGTAACACTTCAAGTACTCCCTAATGTTTTTTTTCCAAAGGTTGTTTGTAAAAATAGAGATCTAATTCAGTGTTGGAAAACCCAGCGCTGTCTAGCACGCAGATTGTTTATAAGGACTTAAATAAAATAATAAAAGAAAAAAAAAAAGTAGAAATATACCCAATAACTTTTGGAGGTCATCTTTAAGCTACTAGAACAAAGCCTTATTCTTAAGGGAGGCTCTCCAGGCTTCCAAAGTATTTTAAATGCTGTCCACCCAACTCAAAGCGAAGCCAAGGAGGGCTGCGGCAGCTTAGGGAGGAGGATTTTCTTTTTCAAGCGAGTGCTCACCCGGAGGAAGAGGCAGTATGAAAGTTTTTGCTTCCGTTTTCTACTTCTGTTATTTCAACTGAAGTTGACGACCTACAGATGGGCTGTAAAACGTGCTTCGGCCTCGATGAGCTCCTCAACGGTGCAAATATGCTTATAAAGAATGAAAGAACAATTGCATTCAGGGCCAAGTGCAGGTTTTTTGACCTTTCCCCCCCCGCCATTTGGGTATTTCCAGAGCTTTTCTCGAGATCTAGGGGGGTGGTTGTGGTGAAGGGCACTTGCCCAAGGACTGCCTTTAAGGACAGAGTGGGGTGTTTCTGCAGAACTGAGAGCAGCTCTTAGGAACATTCATTCCAGCGTACGTGTCTCCAGTGAAGGTCTTGGTATGAGGCTGGAGTAGGGGAAGTCCTTTATCCTGACAGTCTTCCTCCTTCCTCTCCCAAGGGCCTCTTAGCTACAAGTGGAAAGTTCCCTGCAAGTTCCTCTTTTTTTAATGGTATTTTTTTTTCTTCTCCTTCTGAGGAGTCATGCTCAGTCTCTATTTATGGACCCAAATGGTGACTAAAAGCCATTTTCCATGAGTGTGCAGTAAATTTTTAGGCAGGCAGTATGCTTGTTTATTTCAGTAAGTTGATTCCAGTGGAGTTGACTTCAAAATATGCAAAGTTCTGTTCATGGGTACTTCTGAAGTCTGAACCCACCTCCAGCGTCTCTGTACTTCTCTTAAAACAGCTTAAATGTATGGTTTTGGTTTTTATTTCTTCATCTCTTCTTCATTTTTTTGCATCCTTTCTTCTTTGTCTTTTCCTCTGTGTCACTGAACTGGGTTTGTTGAGAAAGTTAGCAAGACTGGGTTAGATGGTCTGAATTGTAGGTTTGATGAAGGTTGGGTCCTTCACTTGGGACACACCAACCCCATGTAGAACTGCAGGCTTGGGGAAGAGTGGCTGGAGCTGCCTGGGGGTGTTGGTCAACTGTGGGCTGAACATGAGCCAGCAGTGTGCCCAGGTGGCCAAGAAGGCCACCAGCATCCTGGCCTGGATCAGGAACAGCGTGGGGAGTAGGACTTGGGAGGTGATGGTCCACCTGGACTGGGCGCTGGTGAGGCCCCGCCTTGAGAGCTGTGTCCAGTTTTGGGCCCCTCACCACAAAAAAGACATTGAGGTTGTTGGAGCAGGTACAGAGAAGGGCAACGGAGCTTGTGAGGGGTCTGGAGAACAAGTCTCATAAGAAGCGGCTGAGGGAGCTGGGGGTGTTCAGCCTGGAGGAGGCTGAGGGGAGACCTTCTCGCTCTCTACAGCTCCTTGAAAGGAGGGTGTAGTCGGGGGGGTCGGTCTTTTCTCCCAAGTCACAGGCGATAGGACAAGAGGAAATGTCCTCAAGTTGTTCCAAAGGAGGTTCAGCTTGGAGATTAGGAACAATTTTGACACAGAAAGGGTTATTAAGCCTTGGAATGGGCTGCCCAGGGAAGGGGTTGAGGCACCATCCCTGGAGGGATTTAGAAGACAGGTTGACCTAGTGCTCAGAGACATGGGTTAGTGATGGTTTTTATCAGAGTTAGGTTGATGGTTGGACTCGATCTGAAAGGTCCTTCCAACCCAGACAGTTCTATGATTCTACGATTCTAAGGTCTGCCAGTTGGCCAGCGTATTGCACGGAGCCAGTAACTGAGCTTGGCCCGTGGGCCTTCCCTCCCTTTGCTGTGGGTTTGTTTCTCTCGCTCATCTCTGCCTTTTCACAAAAAATTCCAGTTTTTATTATTTGTGGTTTTCAGTCCTGATGCCTTTCTGTGGTCCCGGTGATGGGGAAGCACCTGGTGGGACGCTGGGGAGGGGACTCGTGGCGCAGCTTGAATGAGGTTTGGAAACAAAACTGGCTGCTAAATTTCGCTCATTCAACATATTCGAGCTTTAGATAGTCCTCACTTTTCCTGTAAAGTGGTATATTAATTTGGTCATTGGGGTGTGTTAATGAACAGCTACAACAAGCTTATGCAAATTGATGTGAAATTAGAGGATTGGCATATCAGGCAAGAGATCAGGGCAGGTTCTTGTTATTAAATTTGACGTTGAAATAGCTTATGAAGGTGCGAGATGAATTTTGCAGCAAAAGGAAAATCAAGAAACTGCTGCCTGGGCTGTGGGTTGGGTGGGTGCAGTTAAAAATAAAAAAGGAATTAAAAAATACCAGCACTTTTAGTGTTAAAAGAAGTAAGTAAGTGACCAGAAACCTTAAGGTGGTGGAGGAGGGAAAGGTTGGGGTGTATGTGAATGAAAGGTCTTCGGTTATTTCTCTTAATTTGTTTGTCATTGAGTCAAGCTGGTGAGAGGCAGAGCCTGGAACTGCGCGGGTGGGTTAATCTTTATCCACCCTCTTGAAAGGGAAATGGGAATTGCTAACGCTGGAAATCACCTGGCTCGTTTGGAAATGTAATTCTGGGAAAAGCAGGTTTCATATCCACTGGGAAACGACTTTTTTCAAACCCAAGGGTATCAGGGAAGTGGTGGGGTCACCCGTGGGTGTGGGGTTTCTCCAGCCACTGGGATTTCAGAGGTATAGAGACTTGTTCCCATCCAGACCTGTCTCTGTTACAAGTTACAGTTCTCATTTGTCGTTTTTAACGCACCTGAGCTGGCAGTAGCAGCTGTGAAAACTGTTTTATATACGGAGCTCAAGGATTTTAAAGATGAAATTGGTGGGCTGCTGGCATTGAGGAAGGGGTGTCACCAGGGCCAGACCTTTTGTGAAGGCCTGGAAGGATGCTGGTGAGCTGGGTGGGTGGACAGAAGGGTGAAGATAGTTGTTCCAGGCAGGTGGTAGCTATGGGAGATCCTGAGGGACCGGCTTACGTCTTGTTACTTCTGTTTTTACGTGCCCGGGTGGCTCCGCCGAGCGTGAGGCTGGTGGTTGTGGAGGGAGGATGCTCTGTGGGATGTGGATCTCGCGTGGCAGTACCACGCACCTCGCCGCTGTTGTCTTGTTTTATTTTCTATAAGCACGATGCCTAACTTTGTCTTTCTCCTTGCCTCCGGCAGGCTGCCCTCAGGAGCGGCAGTGGGAGGCAGCGGAGCTGGCCTCGGCACTGGGAGAGGCTGGACTTCCCGTCTCTCTGTGCTGAATGGCTGCGATGGCGCCCGCTCTCACTGACGCAGCAGCTGAAGCTCACCACATCCGATTCAAGCTGGCTCCCCCGTCCTCCACCTTGTCGCCTGGCAGTGCCGAGAGCAACGGCAACGCCAACAACATCCTCCTGGCCACCAACGGCACCAAAAGGAAAGCCATTGCTCCGGAGGATCCCAGTTTAGATTTCCGAAACAACCCTACGAAGGAAGAGCTGGGCAAGCTGCAGCCGCTGGTGGCCTCTTATCTCTGCTCGGATGTAACATCTGTTTCTTCAAAAGAGCCTCTGAAGCTGCAAGGAGTCTTCAACAAGCAGACAGTCCTTAAATCTCACTCTCTCTTATCTCAGTCCTTCTTGAAAACAAGTGATCTGTTGGGGAGGCAGCCGGTGTTGGAATTCACTTTGGAGAATCTCAAAACCATGAGTACTAATAGCCAGCCACCTCTCCCGCAAGCGCCTGTAAATGGCTTGGCCAAGAAATTGGCCAAAAGTACCAATTCAGACCATGAAACCTCTAGTTCTCTGAATGGTGGGAAGTGTGCTCCTCCTCCTGCTGCCCTCCAGGGTGTTGACTATAACGCGGGAGGTTCTGAATTGGGGGACTTGAAGACGGGGTTGACCAATTGCACTCTTCCACATAGAAGCCTTGATGCAGAGCGCACGACTCCATTTAGCAATAATAACACTGCAAACAAATCTTCCCGTAATTCCACGGAGCAGCAGCGGGTGCTGGAGGGTGGCAGCGGAGAGACGACGAGGTTGCCCGGTCTTGCTGGTCACTCTGACTTTGGGAGCAGTAAGTTGGAGGAGCAGAAACCACCTTCTCTGTTGGCCGGTCACCACAGCACCCTCGACTCAGAGATGAGGACGAGGGCGTTGCTGCGGCGGCAGGTGGACATCGAGAACCGTGCCCGCCGGCTGCAGAAACGCTTGCAGGTGGTGCAGGCCAAGCAGGTGGAGAGACACATCCAGCAGCAGTTGGGTGGCTTCTTGGAGAAAACTCTGAGCAAGCTTCCGACTTTGGACCCCCTGAGGCATCGGAGCCAGCTGATGTTGACCAGGAAAGCTGAAGCAGCCTTGAGGAAAGCTGCGAGTGAGACAGTAACTTCAGAAGGTCTCAGCAGCTTCTTGAAGAGCGATTCCATATCGGAAGAACTGGAGAGATTCACAGCCAGTGGTATGGCCAACTTGCGATCCAGCGAACAGGCGTTTGACTCGGATGTGACTGACAGCAGCTCAGGAGGAGAGTCGGACGTTGAAGAAGAGGAACTGACCAAAGCAGACCCAGAACAACCCCACGTACCACTGTAAGTACAGTCACACTTCGCTTACCAGTACAGTCACACTTCGCTTACCGCCGGCGGGGGGAGCGAGGTGGAAGGTGCTAGGTGGAAAATCTGGATTTTTTTAGGAACGCTCTTCTCTTTTGCTGGGTTTAGATCAAAGAAGTAATTGTTAAAACTAGTGTGGTGTGATTTGCAGCACATGCAGCGTTGAAGGTAAAATTTTTCATGTGTGTGGTGGTCGTTGGTGTTCTTGTGGAGCAGCAGGACCTGGGAATACTGTCTGGCTGGAGCGGTGCAAGCAGCTGATACAACCCCAAAATACTCAACATGGTTTTCCCCATGATGCGGTGGACCTGTCCCCTGAAATGAAATGTTTGTCTTTTTACAGTGGGAACCTTTGTGGTAAACCAGTTATGTAAAGTAAGGCCAGTCTGAATCTTTGTAGCTGACAACATAGCTTCTGCCTTGGGAATTATTATTTTATTTTTTGTTGTTGTTAAATGAACTGCCGGGAGAAAACAACCAACAAACCCCTCTCAAAGGATTTGGTCCAAGTGCCAGTGGATGTGTAAAGTGAGTGTGTTCACTCGAATGTCTGGGAAATGATGGTTGGGAATTTTCTTGTCTGTGAGCTGAATTAAGTGATGACAACAGCCTCATAATTACGTCGGTAACGAGATGCTGTTTGCATAAGTGTTAGGTGTCAGTTTGTGTGTGGAGGAGGAAAGTGCTCATCAAGGGAAAAGGTCTTGAGACAGGTCAAGGAAGAAGGGAGAGTTTTCTTCCAAAGGCAAGAATTTTCTCAAGGGGTGTGTATCTCAGTATTTTGCACGAAGCTCTTAAAAGGCCGTATTCTGTGTCTGGTCTGTGTAGAATCTTGCTTGCATCAGTAGATGATCTCTTCCACCCTGATGGACCTATTGAACTTAAACCTCAGTGTGTGAAGTACAGCTACGGTCGACAAAAACCTCCCCGCAGCAGTCACAGGGGTCCTGTGTGGAATGTGGACGGATTTCCCGTTGAGGCTGGAAATAGCACCAGGACTTCTGTGTATCTGCGCTGTTTGGCGTTGCTTCAGATCCCCAGGGAAAAATAACCGTTGTCCAGACTGGTGTTAATGGCTGGTCCAGTACAGCGGGATGCAAATTTGACTGAACTGGGTAGGTGGATGTGAACTTGGTAACTCCAGCATCCTCCAAAAACACACTCGTGTGGATGAGTGCTGATAAACAGATGTTGGAGCTCTTGAATATTCAATTCCAGCTGAACCTCACCTCATGTTTTGGGATGTTAGCAGAGGATGAATTTGTGTATGTGAAGCCTTAGACATGGTGTGTATGGGGTCAGCTTTCTCTCAGTGCCAAAGCGAGGAGCTGAGCATGTGATCCCTGCGGGCTGGACATAAAGGTGTCCTTGTGCTGTCAGAAAAGAGAGTTTAATAACTTTATTCCTGTTTTATAACGCCCACAAACTTACTGTGGGATTAGCAGTGAAATTGCATTTATAAGTATTGTAATTGTTATTGGAGGAGATGTTTGATTAAAATTCTGTCCAAAATAATATTAAATTTCCCATATTGTGGGTTGCGTGGATTCACGTGTTGTCTGGCAAAGTGAAATTTCTTTGCCACTTGTCTTAATCCCAGGAGGAAGCGCGGTATTCAGAGACCTGATGCATGAAATTCTTTGCTGACTTTTCCTGCCCTTTGTGTTGGTCACGCCTTTACGTTCCCCAACCTCCCTGGTACTCTTAAAAAAAAAGCCAAAGATATTAAACCTAATAAAAAAGAGCCATCCTTTTATTGTTCAAGAGCTGGTGTGTATGTGTGCTGGCATCTAGGCCAGGCCCACCAAACCTTGTTTAAAGCTTTTGCCTGTGGGTAATTACTAATTAGTCTGCCTGGCATTGACTGTCCTGTTGGCATGAGCGCTTTGACATTGGGTCTGGTTGGCGTTAGTGGAGTTGAGGATGCACATTTGTGCTTCTCTGTGGAACTCCCAAAGTCAACCTTAAGAGTTGGTACGAGCATCCGAGTCCGTCTAAATATCATTCTTTTCAAAGTAGTGCCGCGACAGGAAGGGGAAGAGCTGACTTTTCCACCGGGAAGCCGCCTTGGGCCAGCTCATTGTACAGAGCCATTGTTTTACCCTGGGTTTGTGTGCGAGCGCAGAAGAGCCACGGCTTTTTTGCAGGGTTGCTCAAGTCTGGCTGGATTCTGCAGCTTGCTGAATTTTACTTATTAAAGGGAAGGTTTTTTTTTTCCCCCTGCTTCTTTTAATTTTGGTTCTAAGATGGAATACCTTTATGAGTTTCTGTCTCCTCCCTTGGCTGCGTATCGCTCCTGGGTGCCCCTGCCTTGCCCTGAGAAGCTCCTGGCTTTTTTTGTAGATTTTAATCTCTAGACTTTCTGCCCCAAACTGTGTCTCGTAGCCTGTTTGCAGTAGTGGCCATGTCGCTGGCTGGCTCTGGGATGCAAGTAGAAGCATGCAAGAGAAACAAAGACGTGTTTACATCATGCTTAGATAAGAGTTGACCTTTGAGTTTTTCTGGCATGGTGACATTCCAGAATCGGTATCTGGTCAAGGACAGACTTCGAAGCATTTGTACTGTTCTGACCCGCCTGATCTTGGCTGTAGAGCAGCCTCTCCCTGAGGAATTGCATCTTCCCAGTAGGGTTGGGAATCTACCAGGGCAGTAGGCCCTTGCAAAGCTGGGGTAGACCTGCTGCCCAAGAAGGTGCTGTAGAGGTGCATAACCAGGCCACGGCGTGATGCATAAACAAAGCAGGGAGGAATTCGTTACACCTTTGTGGGGAAGCCCTGCCAGCTAGGGCTTGGTTTAACGAGGTGCTCTTGATTCTCCTGCCCCTGATGGGGAAAGAAAGTTCATGCCGGTGGGGTTGGTTCATGCCGCGTTCTTAAGTTTGTGTGAGTCAGGGACCACCAGGTTGTGTTTCACTTGCTCTAAGATTGATAATACACAGCTAAGATGATCGTATGTTCATACTTAAAAGAGTATGTCGTGGCAGAGTTAGGGTCAGGAGAAGCTTTGCCTCTGCTTGGTGGGGGGTGAAGGTAGGTTGGAGTCTCCCTGGTGGAGAATGGGGCTGAAGTTCTTGAGGTGTGACCATGGGCAGCAGCCATCTACTTCCAAAGGGCCTCGATGCTGCTGGTGGTGTGGTTGAATCAGGAGCTGCTGGTGGTGAAAGGTCCCTAGAACAAGGCATGTGAGTCCCTCCTGGAGCTGGGGAGGCTCTGGCACGGGTGGCCACACGATGGTTTAAGAAGAAATCAAAGTCCTGGTGTTCCCTTCCTTGCCCTGTGTTAATACACACAACTAGGAAATCTTTAATTTCTCTTGTGCACCTTCATAGTAGTTGCTTTTCTCAGGCTGGTTGGTTTCTTTGGTTGTCTCACATTTCACTGTAGACCAGTTTCATCAGAATTTGTCAGTTATTTTTGGCTGATTAGTTACTGATGTTGAGCAGTGGTTTAGCTGGTGAGTGGGGTGTGAGTTAGTCTCTGCAATCCCCGGCTTCAGTCTGTGCCATGGAAAAATTTTCTGAAAAGGTAGGGAAAACAAATATTTAATTGGAACTCAACCTTCTAGTTCGGCTTTCTTATCTGGAAAGTCACTTTTCACAGCAGTTAAATCAAGCTGCTGGGAGTGAACCGGAGTTCCTGGTGACTAACTTCTCACATGGGCTTTTACAAGGGTCAGAGAGTTACCCACGGCGTGTTTGGCTGCAGTTGTAACGGTGCCCATGGCCATGATGCTTTGGCATGCTTTAATTATCCCCATTTACTGGTGGGAAAGGGAAACCCGCACACCTTCTGCGCTGGGGTGTTGCAGTGAATCATTTCACAGCCCGTGCGGTGACTCCTCCCAGTGCTGCCCCATGTGCTGCCCGGGGTTTGGAGTTGCTGTGGTTGGAGCAGTGATGGAGATTTCTCAGCAATTCCTGCTTTTCTCAGCTCTCATTTCCCAGTCTGGTGTTGGAAGTTGGATGCCTGTGGCTCTTGGGTCAGTGGCTGGTCAAGGGGTGGTTGCAGTTGGTACCTCAGTTGGCTGAGGAACATGGTTTAGAAATTCTGATTGTTCTCCCTTGATGGTATTTTTCAAGGGAGAGCATGGTAAGGATGCCTGTATCTCAAGGGCTCTAAAGTTGAATTTCTCAAAGCTGTGTCTTCGTGGAACTGTAATTCTGATGGCAGATCTCACAGTATGGGGACCGCAGAAGCTTTTCCAACTGGTCACAAACACCTTTCACTATCTCTGATTTATACAGTGATCTCTGAAAGTTTGTCTCTACTCTTTCTGACTTTTTCAGTTACCTGCTTGGCTTTTTGGTGGCGTTTTTCTTGGGTTTGACTTGTAGCTGTGACTGCAGGTGCCTACTATGGCATGTTGCCTGACCTTTATGTACTGCCTATAAATACTTCAAGGGTGGGTGTCAGGAGGATGGGGCCAGTCTTTTTTCCCAGTGAGAGGACAAGAGGAAATGGGCACAAACTTGAACATAAGAAGTTCCATCTCAACATGAGGAGGAACTTGTTCCCTCTGAGGGTGGCAGAGCCCTGGCAGAGGCTGTCCAGAGATGTGGGGGGAGTCTCCTTCTCTGGAGACATTCAAACCCCACCTGGACACGTTCCTGTGGGACCTGCTCTGGGTGGACCTGCTCTGGCAGGGGGTTGGAGGAGATGATCTCCAGAGGTCCCTTCCAGCTCCATAGCATTCTGTGATTCTGTGAATTCCTTGTAATCCTCGTGCTGCTCGGAGCACCGTGTTGGTTGAGAGAGACGTCTTTCGTGTGGGAAGGAAGAAAGAGGGCAAATCCCGAACGTGTTCCTGCTTTGCATTTGAAAGCAGAATAACGGAGAGCCGTTCATTGTTCAGAAATGCTTAATCAGGTACCCCCAGTAAGTAGGACACGGCCAGTCCCTCCTACTTTTAAGCAAAGAGGGCAAATGAGAACACTGTTGGAGAAAAGATCTTGGGGGGAAAAATCAGACAGTTGTTTCTCCCAGAGATGTTGATCATAGTACCACCAATACATATATGTATGTATTATATAGATAGATACAATGGATGTCTAGTAAGTTGTGTCTGATTTTTACTGGAGTCTTGATCCTGGCGCAGACCCTACTTGGGGGTACGGAAGGGGGTGACTTCTTTTGCTGTTGTCCCCAGAACCCTGTTAAGACAGGGCTCTTGGCTTCCATCCTAGAGGGAGTTTGATGCCTTAGTTTAAATTTAATCTTTTGAGTATGAAGTCCCAGTTGTCTCAGGGGGGAGCAGAAAGGAACCAGTGCTTGGTGTTGGGAGGAATAATGGTAGGATTGGGTTCAAGCTGCAACAAGGGTGGGTTTAGTCTGGGCATTGGGAGAACATTCTTCCCAGGAAGTGTGGTCAGGCACTGGAATGGGCTGCTGGGGGAGGTGGTTGAGTCACCATACCCTGGATGCGTTTTAGAGTCATTGAGGTGTGGTGTTGGGGGATCTGTTGTAGAGGAAACCTTTGTAGAGTGGCGTTGATGGTTGGATGATCCCAAGATTCTTGTACAACCTGAATGATTCTGTGACCTTAAAGATCATTGAGTTCCAACCCCCCCAGGGGGACACCTCTCACCAGACCAGGTTGCTCAAAACCCTGTCTGACCTGGCCTTGTTCAGGAACATGATTGTGGTTTTTTTTTCTCCCCTCCTTTGTTCTCTGCTCCAGCATATCGGTTCTGGTCGCACTAGCTCCAGATTTCCAGCTGGGGGAAAAATGTTTTCCTTGCTAAACTGGCACTGCCCCAACAGATTTTTCCACGGAGCGTGTTTTGGGCACACCCTGGATACGGTGCATTTTGCAAAGTGTCTCCTTTCAAAGGCTCGGGGAGCTGTGTGGATTTGCTGGGCCATCCTTGGATAAAACACTTAAGGTAGAAGAGAACTTAAAAGAAATTGACTTAGGTGTTACTTGCTGGATTTCTGAATGAAAGGAAGGACTTAAAAATACAAATAGGTGAAAACCTGGGTATTGACTAGTAGTTCAGCAGGGAAGAAGAAAGAGACACTGGAATTGCCCTTCATGTCTGTGGAGGCAGATGGAAGCTGGAGGTGGTTGGATTCTCCCCTGGACTTGAGATATCTCCACCATCCTCTGGATGTTGCTCTCTGCTTTTGGAAGACTTGATCACAGAATCAGAGAATGGTTTGGGTTGGAACGGATCTTAAAGCCCATCCAGTGCCACCTCCTGCCCTGGGCAGGGACACCTTCCACCAGACCAGGTTGCTCCAAGCCCCATCCAGCCTGGCCTTGGACACCTCCAGGAACGAGGCAGCCACAGCTTCTCTGGGCAACCTGGGCCAGGGTCTCACCACCCTCCCAGCAAAGAAGTTCTTCCCTACATCTCATCTCCATCTCCCCTTGTTCACTGTCCAACCCTTCCCCCTCATCCTCTGGCTCCCCTCCCTCATCAAGAGTCCCTCCCCAGCTTAGGGGCTCCAGTCCTCCCAGCATCTCCATGGCCCCCTCTGACCCTTCTCCAACAGGTCCAAGTCCTTCCTGTTCTGAGGACTCCAAAGCTGAATGTAGATGTGTGATGATGTGCTGGTGGTTGGTTTCCTTAACTAACATCCAGCTTTTTTTTTTTTCTTCTTTGCCCTCTGACCTTCTCCATGGTAGGGTTACTGTCTGGAATACCAGCTCCAACTCTGACCTCAGCACTGGAGAAGCTATTTATGGGAAGGGTACCTGGCACCAGTGTGCTAAGTCAAGGATTTGGTTCAAGGTGCCTGGAATTCCCATCCAGAGCCTGCTTTTTCATTAAACTGCACCACTCCAGCAGCGAGGGGAATGATCCTTCAGTGAAAGAGAATATTGAAAATGGGACAATCAGGGACTTGTCCTGTTGAGGGCCTAAAGTCACCGCTTTGGTTACTAAAGTTGGGGTGTCTCAAAAATTCCACTGTGAATTGATGGTCTGAAGGTAACTCTCTTGTTGTCTTCCCCATTCCCGAAACCAGCCTCAGCTTTATGTGCCAGAAGACACTTGTTCCAGCAGTTGTCCATGGCTGGGAGGTCACCACGGTGATGTATTTAAAGCCCTTGGGTTAGTTGTAAGCCGTCAGGTTAGCGAAGGTGAACGCCTTGGCAGATGGCTGCTTTCTCCCTGGTGCTCATGTGCAACCATGATGTCTTCACTGCAAAACGAGATGTTCCCTGTGATAGTGGTGGCAGAGCTCGGCTGGCACAGCTCGTGACGCTTCTGCTCCTTAAACAGATTAATTTTGTGCTTATGAATGAGCATGAGCCTGCTCTTCGCAGAAGTGTTTATTTCTCAAAGATACGGAGCCCCTTTTAAAGACTTTGAGGTACCTTTATCTGTTAAACAGGTGCATCCCTACTGTGTAAAACACGCAGTTGGGGTTGTTTCTCACCTGTGCAGCAGAACAGTTGTTTTTTACCCCAATCTCGCTGCAGTTTTGGGTGTCTTCCTTGCAGCACCCAACAGCACGGAGTTTGTCAGGAAGTTTTGAGCGTTGTTTCACTGTTTTTTAAAAAGTACCTCCCAATGGGGTGGGTTTGTGAAATGTGACTTGGCTTGGCTGCTAATATTCAGTAACTTAAAATGATGCAGAAAAATAAATAAATTAAACACCTCCCTCCACTATATTGGCACCTTTTTTTCTTGATTAGGCCCAAAACATTTGGTTGTCAAATTATGGAAAGAAGGAAATAAGGAGAATGAGGGTACTCCTTATGCAGCAGAGCTTCAGGCTTTTGTATTTGTGACATTTTAGCAGTTTCCATAGTAACACGTAATGATGTTGTACGAAATGTTGCAGGGATTTTATTTGTGTAAGGGAGGACTTTAAAATATTAATGGCAGGCGATGTGAATCGGAAGGAAGCCTAATTCTATTTTCTGTTGGGAACAGAAAAATTGATGCTGGGTAGAGGAGAGTGACTTAAGGTGGTGTCCAGTCATCTGTAGATTGAACTTGTCTGGGCCAGCAGAAAGAAAATAAAGTAACTTCAGTCATCTTGGGAATGTTTGCCATGAAGTTTTCCCCCTCGTGAGACCCAACCTGGAGTCCTGTGTCCAGCTCTGGTGTCCTCAACACAGAAAGGACATGGACCTGGTGGAACAGGTCCAGGGGAGGGCCACCAAGATACTCAGAGGGCTGGAGCCCCTCTGCTGTGAGGACAGCCTGGAGAAGAGAAGGCTGCAGGGGACCTTGGAGCAACCTTCCAGGATCTGAAGGGAGCTTCAGGAGAGCTGGAGAGGGACTCTTGGTCAGGGAGTGGAGTGACAGGACAAGGGGGGAGGGTTTTAAGTTGGAAGAGGGGAGATTTAGATGAGATATTAAGAAGAACTTGTTTGGTGTGAGGGTGGTGAGACCCTGGAAGAGGTTGCCCAGAGATGTTGTGGCTGCCCCATCCCTGGAGGGATTCAAGGCCAGGCTGGATGGGGTTTGGAGCAACGTGGTGTGGTGGGAGGTGTCCCTGTGCATGGCAGGGGAGTTGGAACTTGATGATCTTGAAGGTCCCTTCCAACTCTAACCATTCTAGGATTCTGAGTCTCCCCTCTCTGATACTAGCTAAAGGTAAAGCTTTGGAAATTCTACTGTCACTTGCTTTCTGCGTCTGGGTAAAAAAATATTGTATCTCAGAAGTACTTTTCGTCCCAGCCTGCGTGCAGTAGGAGCTCAGCTCCTTCTTTTGAAGGTTCTGGTGAAATGTTTGGAGCCGTTACCCCATTTGCATTCAGGGGGGTTTCTGTGAGCGTCATTGGGTTAAAAATTGGCTGTCTCCATTTAGAAGCCTTTGTGGCAGAGCAGCTCCTGCAGCTTTACAGGCAATCTGCATTTAGTGAATTCCCTGGCGGCTCCTACTTAATGACCGATATTGAGCTTTTGCTGTTTCAGGGCTGGTGACGTTACATTGCATTATCAAATCCCATCCACTCTTGTGTAAGAAGCAGAAGGGTTTTATGTAGATGCAATAGGCAGAAATCAGAAAGGAAAAAAAAAAGGAGAAGGGTTTCTTGGAGGAAAAAAGGGTTTAAAGAGGGATATTTGTGTGTACATATTTAAGTTTGGGGGAAGGTTGAGTTGTGGGTCAGCAGCCATCCACCCAGCCCCGTATTTCCACCCTGTTATACGAACGGAGGCGGTGGAGGGCAGAAAAAAGTCACAGTGGTTTAGATGACTTTGCAATTAAATCACTTGTAGGAACTCAGCAAGAAATTCCTCCTTTCCAGATCAGCACAACCGTCACTGCACCAATGTCTCACTTTCATGTATCATATCTGTGGCTTTCTCTTATCGAGTTAGATATTTAATCTTTATATTATAAAGTTTGGTATGAAGTCTTCTGAGGTTGTGGCCTTATCCTGGTGGCTCAGAGACCTACTGAGAGCCCATCTCTGCAATGGACATCATTTCTTGCTATTTTATGCTGAATCCCAAACTGGCAGGAGTTGAAAGGGACCTCTGGAGACCATCCAGTCTAACTCCCTACCAGAGCAGGGTCACCCAGAGCAGGTTGGACAGGAAAGCACATCCAGGTGGGGTTTTGAACATCTCCAGAGAAGGAGGCTCCAGACCTCTCTGGGAACCCCATTCCAGGGCTCTGCCGTCCTCAAAGGAAAGAAATTTTTCCTTGGGCTCAGATGGAATTTCCTAGTTTGTGCCCACTGCCCCTTGTCCTTTCACTGGACACCACTAAGAAGAGTCTGGCTCCATCCTCTTGCCACCCGCCATTTAGCTGTTGCTCAGCATCAATGAGATCCCCTCTTGGTCTGATCTTTTCCAGCTGAACAGCCCCAGGTCCCTCAGCGTTTCCTCAGCCAAGAGATGCTCCAGCCCCTCATCATCTTTGCAGCCTCCACTGGACTCTCTCCAGCAGTTCCCTGTCCTTCTGGAACTGGGGGCCCCAGAACTGGTCCCAGTGCTCCAAGTCCTTAGCAAGGAGGAGAATGGAGTGTCCCTGTGTCCCATGGAGCAGGCCAGGGTCTGATCCAGAGGGAAGAGCTGAACTGGAGACTTGGAAGGTGGTTTTTGTGGTTTTGGCACAGCTTTGGCAGCTTCTAGCCAAATTGAACTCCAGCAGCCCCAATTCCTGACCCTGGGTGGTTTGGTGTGAAGAGGTGATGTCTCTCTGTCTTCCCAGTGGCTTTTTTCTCTGCTGGAGGCTCACACCCTGGTGGCCAAGGGGACAATATTTCTGTTCCCCAGCCATTACTATTCCTAGGCTGGACAGTGGGATGAATAAAAGTCGCACCAGCTAAATCTGCCTATTTTTGTGTGAATTGGAGCCCTTCTCCATGTGACTTCTCCTATTCCAGTGCTGGCTATTTCAAAAAAATGAGACAATTAGCCTTCTGTGGATCTGCATTTCGAATGCAGAACACTTGCAGGGCTCTTGCTCCATGTATGCAACATTTTGTGGGATTGGCTTTTTACTGTCTCGGACTGAAACAAGAAAATTATTCTCTCTCTGCTCCCTCCGTGCCTTAGGTAGCTCTCCTGCCATTTGCAGGAATTTTTGAAAGTCAAAGGAATGATGCTGTTTATACTGAGACAGCAGAAAATAACGTGCAGAAACAACCACATGAGGAAATCTTTCAAGGCATTAAGCACTTTTCCCTGTGTCAAGGCAGATTAAATTGATTCAGACTAATTTTTCAACCCTTTTTCATCGTGGTATCATCACCCGAGTGTCATCTAACGACTTCTCCAAGGTTACTTTCTCTCAGATTGGTCAAAGCCTTACCTTTGGAAAGAAAAGAGATCTGGTGGAGTAGTAGCCAGCTACTTACAGAAGATTCTTCACTGTGATGATTCATATGGTGCCTAAAGACAACTTTCCATATTCAGCCCTCGCTCCCTCCCCCTGCCATCCCCCTCTCCCTGCCTCTGGAGATGGGCAAGAAGCCCGAAACAACTTAACTCTTGGTTATTTAAACCTATTTTTAATAAGCAATCCTCGTCACAAAGCTTAACCTGAAGGCTTTGATTGACGTCGTCTTGTGTATCAGATCTTAAACTGCCTTGTGAAGTGTGTGGCTTTGCTGTGTTGGGTTTTGTTGTGTTGTGTTTTTTTTTTAATTATTATTATTTTATTTCCAGCTGCTTTTTTATGACCATGAGCCGTTCTTTGAATTCTTAGGAACGGGCTGAAATTACATCTGTCTCCAGTTACCGCCGTTCCTTGCTCGTTTGCTCCTTTGTGTGAATCTCTGACTTGTCAAAGGTGGGCTCTTGGTTAGTTCTCCCGTCATATTAATATCCAGGCTTTTTTAATATGAGGAGTTCTAATTAATTTTGCCACTAATTCTCCTTCTCGCTGGCTGTTGAGGTAGCATTAATTTTTTCAAAATAGGATCGTTTGTGGAGGGAAAGCTTTCATAACCCACCCGTAGTTGTCATGGCACAGATCTACCTGTTTTTTTCCACCTTCTCCCCCCATCACTGCTGTTCCCGGCCGTGCTTTGGTTATGTTAAACTCCTGAAATCAAACGCCTCTTCGTGCTGGGTACAGGTAAGCCCAAATCGGATTAACCACTCGGTAAATTGAGTTGCTTATTTTACCTGTGTTTTCTTGTGCTTGAGCAAGTGAATTTGTGTGCTAGGACAGGGCGCTCTCCTATGATAAATTAAAGGATAAAATGACTTGATTAAGTTTTTGGTGGCTGAATGTCAAGACCTAGTGAACGTTATCAACTGTGTTTACTTGAATTCTCTGTGTATATGAATTTTCCCCCTACGTGTATATGAATTTTATGACCCTTTGCTCTTTCCCTCTCCCCCGTGGGCAGTAGTTACGTGTTTGCCACCTCTTCTCTATTTTGTCCTTGGGTAAGTTCTGGAGTAGGGTTTCCCCCACTGCTGGGGTCGGTGGGTGGGATGCCCCAGAGCTCTAGTTGTCTTGTACCCACTTTTCTGTGTTGGCTTCTTCACTTTTCCATCCTTGGTTCCTCCACTTTTCCATCCATCCCACCATTTAAAAAGATGGTATCTCAAAACTTCCTGACGCTTAGCGACGCAACTCCTCAAGAGGCAAAGATACATAGAAAATGTAATTTATTTAGTATTATTTTTATTCCCCTTCATTGTTGTCATGTCTGGAAGCTTGGGTCATAAATTCCCAGAAGCTTTTAGTCATGACGGTTGGCAAAAGCGATGGCTGCGAGACTCCAACACCGGGGAGGTGACCCCGTAGTCTCTCGTAGCACTAACGAGGTGGTCCCCGCTAATGAGAGGCTGCTGCTGAAGCCGAGTGTTCCTCGGGAATCTGCCGTAGGAATCCTCTCTTCATTGTTTCGCTCTGATGTTACGGCATTCCTCAAAATCCCTTTCATCTCCTTCTTGTCTGCTTGTTAGCAACCATCTGCATCCAGAGCGCTTGGCTACTTTAAATTTGCCTTATATAATTGAAACTACCCCCCCACCATCCCTTTTTGGAGCTTTCTAGTAGGAATTTGGGTTTTTTAATGTTTTTTTTCCCTCTCTCTGATGTAGGTGTTTGATTTTCTCAGCTAGTCAAATGAGTACATAAAGTAATCTTCCTGTTCTGGGTCTTGCTGTAGTAGTCTTACCGGGAAAATATTTATTTTTTACTTAAATTATTAAGCCTGGGAGAAAACTATTTAATCTTTCCAGTTTGAGAGACTGAAAAAAAAAAATATTTTGAAGAATCTGTATCCAGTGAAGCTTTTTCTCCCATAATATTGTCTTTTTTTTTTCCACTCTGGTCCTGTTGAGATTGAGTGGGGCTTTAAAGCGAGAGGGCTGCTTATTCCACAGTGTTGGGGGGGATTTTTGGTGGGATGAGAAGCTCTGGGCTGTGTGTGTCTGTCCTTGCTGCCCTTGAGAACTGCTGACCTGCTACAAATGGGAGCGTTAATTGAAGTAATGGAGCTCTGGTGCGTTTCGCATCGTTTCTGGGAGTAACTCGTCCAAAAGCATCTTGCTTTTATTCCTTTTAGCTGATGCTTGGCGAGATAAAGGAGGTTCTGAGAATTTGGCGATTATCTGCTTAACTCTGGCTTATGCTGTTGTCTCCTACAATGCAGTGGAGCAGATAGGTAGCACCCCTCCTCCTCCTCCTCTTCCTCCTCCTCTGTGCCGCGAAGAAAGAACAGCAGCTGCCCGCCTTCCTCTAGGATTAATCATCTCCAGCGTACCTCTGATGGGGTTTTGACACACATTAGGGCAAGAGAGCTGAACAGAAAAGTGTTGTCTCTTGCTTCGCAGCAATGTCTTGGGAGAATGTTAAAAATAAATAAATGGAAAAATCCCACTTAAGCACCTCCCTTTTTTTAATCATTGTTAATTGCCTGTTAGCTTAGCTCTGGCTAATACCACTTTTAGAGTCCTGGCGTTTATTACAAGGGATTGTATGATAATTTCAGACATTTTCAGTGTTTACCAAGGTTTGTCTTTATTGTTTTTTGTTTTGTTTTTTTTAAATCCCCTTGTCTCTAGTCATCATGGTGAGTGTCCTCGCCCTCTGAGTGCGGTGGGAGTACTGGGGCACAACGGCTGCATTATGGTTCTGGTTCTTAGCGCAGCTCCTTCCAGCCTAATGAAAAAAATTTGTCGTGTGCTCTTCCAGAGCTGGGAATCCTCTAGGTCTGGGGAAGCCAAAAAAAAAATTGTGGAATAGTTTGGCTGCTCAGCCCGGTCGGCCCTTCAGACCCTCAGAGGCTTGGGAGGAATCGGCGCGCAGCGATGGCTCTTTTGTTCCTGACACAATTACTTTTGTGTTGGCTTTTGTTGTGAAAGGCTTGGCGTCAAAGTTCTTGAATGCGTTTGAAAATGTACCATGTGTTTTAGGCTTTCTTCTGACCATGTGCAAATAAGTGTTCGTAGAATCATAGAACAGAATCCTAGAATGTTTAGAGTTGGAAGGAACCTTGAAGATCATCCAGTTCCAACCCCCCTGCCCTGGGCAGGGACATCTCCCAGTACGAAAACCTCCTGAGGAGATTGATCTTGTGATTTTTGGAGAAACTGAGGAGGGCTGGGGTAACGATGGAAGCCCTGCCTCTTGTACGAGATGTTTCAATGCTGCCAATCAAAACATCTTCTAAAAATATCCCATCTTCTAGAAGAATCTATTCCTGCAAATCGGAGCCCGATATTAAATAACATACCGTTGATTGCAAAAGATCCAAATTAAAGAAACAGCCCAATAATCATCTCTCTTTTCTGCCTTTCCACCTCTGTATTGAATTGCTGGATATTTGTTGCAGACTTTGTACAGGATGCAAATAAAATTAGTGTGAGCATGAGCTCTATCCAGAACTGTGGTACTTGGACTGCAGGAGAGTTTGCTCAGAAGGTGGAAGCTGGCTGGCTTTTCTCTACGGAGACTTTTTTTTTTTCTGTCGAATTCCTGGTGTCTTGGCATGAAGGAAACATTATCTAGTCCTTTGAGAAGTCCTGAAGTAGAGTGTGTGTCTTGGCTGAACCTGATTGAAAGGGTTGGGCAAAAAAAAAAAAAAAAGAAAAAGAAAAAAAATCTCTCCAAGAAAAATAAATTTCTGGTGGAGCAGCCAACGGCGTGTGTGACATGAACCGCTGTCGGGGGGATGGGGGTGATACAAATGGAGCGGTTTGATTTGGCTTTGGGAAATACAAGGGAAACAGGAGGATACAGTTAAGATAGAACCATCTCTTCTGGCCTGAAATAATTCTGTTCTTGATGTTTTCTCACCAGTTCTTCCTGTGGTATGTCTTTCCACTTTGTACCCTGTCTTTTCGAATCATAGAATGATTTGGGTTGGAAGGGATCTTAAAGACTATCCAGTGACACCGCCTGCCCTGGGCAGGGACACCTCCCACCAGCCCAGGTTGCTCCAAGCCCCATCCAGCCTGGCCTTGAACTCCTCCAGGGATGGGGCAGCCACAGCTTCTCTGGGCAACCTGTTCCAGTGCCTCACCACCCTCACAGCAAAGAAGTTCTTCCCTGCATCTCATCACCATTTCCCCTCTTTTGGTGTCCAACCCTTGCCCTCCTCCTATGGATCAAGAGTCCCTCCCCAGCTTTCCTGGAGCCCCTTTAGAGACTGGAAGGTCTCCCCAGAGCCTTCTCTTCTCCAGGCTGAACACCTCCGACTCCCTCAGCCTGTCCTCACAGCAGAGGTGCTCCAGCCCTCCCAGTATCTCCATGCCCTCCTCTGACCCTGCTCCAACAAGTCCATGTCCTTCCTGTTCTGAGGTCTCCAAAGCTGGATGTGATACTCCAGGTGGGTCTTGCAAGAGTGGAGCAGAAGGGTAGATAGAATAGCATCTCTCTTCTCCCCTGCTCTGTTGACCATGGAGCTGGGTCCCTGCTGAGGATGGAGATCATCATTCACGTTGTGATCAGGGCTCCTGCCCACCAGGGTCTCCATTGTCTGGAGCTTTGGTTGTGGGGAAATGGATCTCATGGAGCTGCTGGTGTTGGGTTCCTGAGGCTTTAAAAACTTCACAGGTTTGCCAGTTTGCAGGGGTACAGTTTGTAGGGGTTTGTTGGTTTAGGAGAAGACCTGTGGTGACAAGGGGATGTTTCCCCTGGGCTGTGGTCTGTCCCCTTCCCGGTGGCATGGTGTTGGAGGCATCTTGTCCAGCTTGTCAGTGGTTGCCTCTTCACCCTGTCAAGTCTCTTGCTCCCACGGGTGTGATTTTGGGACTCCCCTGTTTGCATTAATGTCGAGGAGCAGCAACGTCAGCGGTGGCAAAACCTGCCACGTCTGCTCCACACAAACCCGCATTGTCCTTGACAAGGAAAAGAGCCTTCCAGTAATTCACCTTGCCAGTGAGAAAGAGGAGTTTTCTTTTTCTTCCCCCCCCCC
>VXBW01002699.1:3142-64634 GCA_013400375.1 Thinocorus orbignyianus | reverse complement strand
TTTTTTTTCTTCTAAACTGGCGACTCTGAAATACATGATATTGCACTTTTAAATAGAAGAGGATCTATTGCTGGGATGTTTCTGTGTCTCCAGTAGCTGCTGTAACAAGCGTGCCTATCCAAGGATGCAGCTTCTGAAGCCTGGTAGCAGGAATAGTCAGTGTAGTTTACTTGCAGAGTTTTCTTTTTTGAAGCAAAAATGAGCATAGAGAACTCCTGACCAAAGCCCAGGTGGGTTTTGCAGCATTTTCTCTTTCTCCTTAAAGAAACAAGGGGAAAGTGCTGCTCAGGGAGGTAGACTTTATCTAAAAAAACGTGGCTAAACATCCTCCTCTAACTCTTCCTGGAGCACCTAAAGTGTCTGTGCTGTCTGTATAGCAGTTCACACCAGGTTGAGAAACAGGCAAGACCAAAAAGTGTTTGGGTCAAAAAGAAGTGACTGTGGTGGCATCAGGAGCCTTGCTTGTGGCAGTGTCACCATCCTGTGAAGCTCTGAGGGTCACTGGGCCACTGTGGCCACCTCTGGTGTCCTCACGGGGAGCTTTTCTGGTCTTAACAGGTGTCTCCCTGAAAATATGTGCCAGTATTTTCTGTCTGCTGGTGAAGAACAGTGTTCCTTTGTTGCCGTTGGGAGAGAGGAGGGAAGGCAGCCAAGTTCAGTGCTGCTTCATGGCAGAACATATCTCATTGCTTTGAAGTTGTCTGCTTTATAAAATAAGATCACCTCGACTGTAGCTCTGAAATTCTTCATTGCAGTCACCGAGATACGTTCCAGTTAGTGACACATTCTGCTGCTAAAATATATTCTAGTAAAATTCTGTCCTTTTTTAATCCTGTTTATTTGTTTTTTGTTACTTGCTCTGTTGTTTGAGAAAGAACCAGTTCTTCTGCATCATTTTGGGTGATGTATAACAAGCCCCCAAATTTATCCATCCCAGTCCTCTTTCCTGGCCTCGGATGCCATCTCTGCCAAATCCCTGTGCTCTGACTTGGGGTAAAGAGACACTTGGAAGCTGGACGTCTCTTTGGTTCCTAGGAGACCATAACAATAATCTTGATGCAAAGACCATACTGCCTTTCAAAATCAGAGCTAATAAAGCCATCGTGTAGGTGGTATTTCCCAGAGGGTGTTCAGATGAAGTTGTGATTTACTCCCTTTGTCTGGGAGTCTCCGGATTCGGGGCCAATTGGGAAAGTCCAGGGTGTTGTGTGGGAGGAGGGTGTTGGTGGCGCGGTTGTGGGGTTTTGTGAAGTTCTTTATTACAGGTCCTGGGAGATGGATTTCTTGGAAGATGTCACAAAGCATTGTCTTCCTTTAGAGCAGTTGAGTTTCCATAGCGTGTGTGTCCTCTCCATCTCCCTGTCTCAAAAAAGAGCTCACCGTGGATCTGGGGGGCACGTGGGGCTGCTGGAGTTCAACTGAAGTTTAACAGACCCTTCCTTGAGACCCAAACCTACAAATTCCCAGCACAGATTAAGCTCCTTTCACTTGAGGGTTCACCTCTGTGTCTGATGGGTCTAACTTTCCTCCTTCTGAAGGTCAAGGAACCTTGGGGGGAGGCATCAAAGGCTGAGGATGCTTGATCTGAGCACCCTTCTGGTCCTGGAGCCCATATCGCAGGAGACACGGGATTCCCTTTACTTGCACTCCTGCATTTGTGCTCTCACCCTCCACATTCTCAAGCTGCTTGGTCACTGAAACAACTTTGGTACTTTTATGGAACTTTATGTCAGGTTTTAGCTTGTTTCTTGAGTGTCTGTCCATTGCAGCAGCGATAGCTTTCTCCTCCGTTGTTGTGGAATGGACCGAAAGAGACTTCTTTGAGCTTGTGTAAGAAACAAAAGCCTTTGGGAGGGAGAGGAGGGGGTTAATACACTGTTTGATCAGATGTTGGCTTCCTTCCCGACCTGAGGGCTGCGACCCTTTGGAGCCCTATTCCTTAAAAACAACAGAGCGGGGAAGATTTAAACCAGCGCCGAGCCTGTCCCGGCGCTGCTGCGATCCTCCGGTGGTCCTGCTGCTCGGCAAACTTCAAATAGCTCGTGCTCCTTTCCGAGAGAGTCATGAACTCTGTGGTTTGTGTTCTTTTAGGGGGAAACCTCTTGAGTGAGTCTTAAATCACGTGTATATGGCTAATCTAAAACACCCCCTAAACCCATAGCGTATCCTTTCTGCATGGAAGAGCGTGCTCACGTGTGCAGCGTGAATTTGTTTTCTGGGCATGGAATTTGGATGCTGCTGATGGGAGGAGGGTTTCTTATGGCTGAAAGTGCCGGTGATCATTCTTGAAATAAATTGCTTTTATTTCCTCCTCTTGTCTTGCCAAATATCCTGAAGCTATATGTCCACCTTCTTTCCCCAGAAGGATTGGGAGCTGTTGGCTAGAGCCAGCCCCCTGCTTCTGTTCCAATTGATCTGAGAGCAAAGAAGAAAAACTTTAATGAGTACTTTTTAATTTCCTTATTAGGCAGTTGAGACTCCATATGGGAAAGAGACTCGATGATGTCGGCATTCTTGCTGCATGGGGAGGATTGTACTTCACAGCTCTTCCCCTCTTAAACACCAGATAGTCTGCAGTGAAGCTGTTTTGTGGAGAATTATGTTTAAATGGCATCATGAGTGCTTGGATGAGGATGCTCAGACCTTTAAGCTTGTCTTGCACAGTGACGTGTATGTGGAAATACACAAAAGCTGTTATGTTCTTCGCTGGTACACACCCTTTCCTCATTCTCAGGAAAATGAGAGTTAATATCTCGCTAACTTCTTGCCGCTGTGGTTTATGGCCTCAGTGGCAACTTATTTTTGTTGTGATTGCAAATACTTGAATATGGGCTTGTCCTCAGTAGGTTAAGGATGACTCCCTCTGTCAGTAGTGAATTGAGAACTCAGGATTCAGACAGGTGAAACCCTTATGGGCAGAAAAATCGGAATATAAGTCACAGCCTGCCAGCAGCTCAGCAGCAGCTGTGCCTGTGCCCTGGCGGAGGGGTTTCAGAGAGGGGGGAAAGCCTTTTCATTGCTTTAGGATGGGAGAAGTGCAAGAGGCAGGTCTGGATGTCACCTAACCCGAGTCATCCTCTGCCTTCCTCCTCCTGTGCGGGGTTGCTCAAGGGGATGAGCTCCCCTGCTCCTCTGAGCAGTGGAAGTTTGCGTGGGAACATGCAGCTATTCCTATTTTCCAGCGTTAAATCCTTCCCTCGAACAGATTAATAAATAAAACCATTGGGCAGTGGCACACAGATGCCTCTTGTCCTCCTGGCACAGATGAATCAATCCTAATGGTGGATTTCAACCACTTTTATTCCGAGAAAAGCCCTCGAAAGCCGCTGCTGGTGTCTCGGTGCCTGCGGTACAGCCTTCCCTCCGCTCGCCTGGCCCTGGCAAGGGCCGAAACTTCCCCGAGTTGCTTTGCTGGACATTGTCCGGCGATTAGTTTATTTGAGAACTGGGAGTATGTTGGAAAGGTTCTGTAATCAGCAAAATACTTGTCATGGAAGAATTAGGCTTGTATTTTCTGTCTTAGGGTATTTTAAGTTGAAAGCGTAGGGACTGTTGTTATTTTAGATACATATAAGCTCCAGCAGAGCTGGAATACCGCTTATTTTTAAATACATTGTATATATTTATAAAAAATATATATATGATATGATAAGTAAAGCCTGGGGGAGGTAATTGATTAATGTCCCTCTGTGTTGAAACAGATAGTTCAAATTAAGGCAGCTTCTAATTGATGGAGTTTAATAAGAAGTTTGTTTCTAAATTTTCTAAGAAGTTTAAGGTCGCATTATTCTACTCTGGATTTTCTTTTGACAGGTGTTTGAAATGTGTTCCAGGATTTGCTTCTCCCCTTTAGCCCGTCACTCCCTGCGTTTACACTCTGACCGTTGTACTCTCAGACCACGGTTATTCCGGATTTGATCGCACCGTGTGTTACTTGGCAAGCTGTAGGTGCCGGGGTGTGTTTTAATT
The DNA here is from genome assembly GCA_013400375.1 of Thinocorus orbignyianus. Taxonomy (NCBI): domain Eukaryota; kingdom Metazoa; phylum Chordata; class Aves; order Ciconiiformes; family Thinocoridae; genus Thinocorus; species Thinocorus orbignyianus. The sequence goes on along the minus strand of VXBW01002699.1, from coordinate 60,665 downwards.
GTCTTTATGTGGAAGATAATGGTGTTCCAGCCCAACCTGCCCCGTTCCCAGCCCTCCCCGTGCTGCCAGCCCTGCCGCTCACACTCTGTCCTGCTGAAATTTGGAATCCAGCTCATCCTGGCCTTCTCCAGCTGGTCAGCATTAGTCAGCAAAAAAGGTTTTGTTTTCTTCCCTTGCTCCCTTCTCTGTAGTGAGTTGGTCAGGGCTCTGCTGCTCGGGGAAAGGGGGAAATTTTCCCAGTAGGACTGCGGCTGCAGTTAGGGCTGGGCTCTGTCCTGCTGCCTCTGATAAGGATGGGGCAAATGGAGAAAGACCATCTGTGGTGGGGCAGAGCGATTGCCGTACTGCACCTTTTGTTCAATACATTCCTTTCCTACTTTATTTGAAAAGAAAAAAGGGGGGCACGTGTCAGAATTCCCCTCCTACATAGCAGCAAAACTACTTATTCATCTTTTTCCCCTCTGAAACTTGCAGTCCCCTTCTACCTCTTGCCGTCATGTCAGAAGCAGCCCGTTCTTTCCATCTGATGAATGTATCTCCTGGTATTTTCTGCTTTCTCTGTCCATACCCCAGGGTAATGTTATTTCTTTATTCCCTTCCCCAAAATGGGCAGGGAAACAGAAATGGTGACACGTTCCAGTAGGAATGGTCTCAGCCCAGTGTCTCACCCATGAGATGCTCTTGGGGTCTCGGAGCAGCGGTCCAGGGTCTTGAGACCTTAAAAACTACTGTAACCAAGACAATATCCTCAACTCCAACCAGACTGGTTTTCATTAAGCATAAGAAAAATGTGAATTCCTCAAAATTTTCTAAAGGCTTTTGATATGTGAGTACTCAGTCATGTACTACAAGATCTGGAGGGAAATAAACCTTTGCTTAAAGAAGAAACTCTGGTTCAGAAACTCCCTGCAAGACGCTTGGAGGCTTTTTCAGGTATGAGGAGTGAGATGTGGGCTTGGGTGTTCTGCTGAAGAAAGCCACCTTGCTGTGGCTTTCCATCAACCTGCCACGCTCTTTGTCCAAGCTTGTGAACTTCTTTGAGTGCTCCTTGTCTGAACCTCATTTTGGAACTTAGCATACATAAATATTTATATAAATATTTACTATTTATGTGTCATGTTTTGGTTAAACCTTTCAGGGCTTGTCTTTCACTGAAGTTTCTCCTGAAAGGGGGGAGCTGTCTCACTGGGGAGGCCAGAAGAACTTTATAGGCCATAAAGTTGAGACATTTCAAGCTCTGCAGGTATCCTGTGATGAAAGTTAAGCTGCAAGATCGTTTTTTGTTTTGTTTTTTTTTTTTTTTTCTGGTTTTAAGGATAATCTTTTGACGTGCAGGAATGGGGTTTGGTATGATTTCTTCTAGGTTTAGGGTCGGAAATTGGCTGTGTGGATTTTTGTACCGTGTCTACAAAAAGCCAACATTTGTGTTGCTGTGTGCTGACAAGCAGAAAGACAAATTCGGAATGATCTGCTCTGGAAAGGATCCAAACGTTTTAATTTGTGTGTATGTAATTCTAGTATCTCTTCTGGAGCCAAGTCTGCTCTCCTTAGACTGGATGATAATGCTTAGCACATGTAGTGTTTTCATCTTGAAAGCACTACACAAACATTAACTAACCCGGCAGTTAAGCTTTAAACTTTCTTTTAGCTAACATTTACTGAGGTTTGGAAGCGGGCTGCTCTCTGTCCTGCTCTGTGCAGGCTCCACAGAGTTCTCTATATTGACTGGGGGTGGGTGGGAGACTGGTTGCAGGATGGGCTGCCACGGGGTGCTAAAAATACCTGCTGATGGTTACTCTGGGTAGTGGAGGAAAACTCAAGTTGCTTTGGAATATGAATGGATTTGCTGCTCTGTCCAGAAACCCGGCAACCGCATCCCAGCTACGGCTTCAGCCAGGGCTCCGAATTGATTCCCCTGGCCAGAGTCTTTAAAGTTTCATTTAGGTTGTAATTGGGCCGAGGTAAGTGATGGCATTTCAAGTAGAATGGTGAGGAGGCAGTGAGCTCTTTCTTGCACTCCTTCTGCTCAGGGACCAGATCTGACTGCTTTCCTGGCACCCACAGCATGTGCCAGAAACCACGAACCTCTCCTGCCTCGGTTGCTGTAACACTGTTCATGACTTCATAGAATCATAGAATGGTTCGGGTTGGAAGGGACCTAAAAACTCATCCAGTTTCCACCCCCTGCCCTGGGCAGAGACACCTCCCACCACACCACGTTGCTCCAAGCCCCATCCAGCCTGGCCTTGAACCCCTCCAGGGATGGGGCAGCCACAGCTTCTCTGGGCAACCTGGGCCATGGTCTCACCGCCCTCACACCAAAAAAATTCTTCCCCAGATCTCACTTCAGTCTCCCCTCTTTCAGGGTCAAACTCTTCCCCCTCATCCTATGGCTCCCCTCCCTGATCATAAGTCCCTCCCCAGCTTTCCTGGAGCCCCTTTGGAGACTAAAATGGTCTCTAAGATCTTTCTGGAGCCTTCTCTTCTCCAGGCTAAACTCATCAACTCCCTCAGCCCGTCTTCATAGCAGAGGGTCTCCAGCCCTTGCAGCATCTCCATGGCCTCCTCTGGCCCTGCTCCAACAGCTCCATGTCTTTCTGTTGGTGGTGGCCCCAGAGCTGGAGGCAGCTGGGGGGGGCATCTCCCCAGAGTAGGGCAGAGGGGCAGAATTCTCCCCCTGCCCCACTCTCCATGCTTCTTTTGATGCAGCCCAGCATGTGAGAGGCTTTCTGGACTGCCAGTGCATGTTGAGCTCATGTGGAGCTTCTCATTCACCAGCACCCTGAAGTCCTTTTCCTCAGGTGTTCTCTCCATCCATTCAGCCTGGATTTGTATTTCGGATTGCTGTGACCCAGATACGCTTGGCCTGGTTGAACTTCATGAGGTTGACTATCTCCGTCAGCCAAAGGACTGGATTTGGGAAGCGAAATAGTTGAAATAAACACAGTTACTCTGCGAGTCCTTCTGTCGGGACCTCTGGAGCCCTAGGGCAGTGCTGTGTGTTGGGGAACTGGGGAGCTGGGAGGGGATGCTCTCATTCCCAGGGATGAGAGAACACATTCCAGGGCATTCAGGTACTTGAGAACCATTCGTGGCTTGCTCGATGTCACGAGGAAGCTTTGAAAACCTTTATCTTTGTGCTTTTGCTGGTGGGTTATTGTTGCTCCCTTTCGTTCTTGTAGTGGAACAGGTGGCCTTATTCTTCAGTGTCTTGACAGATTTCCTCTTCAGCCTTATTTTAGAGAGTTGAAAGAGGAAGAGGGCAGAGGGTGCTTTTTGAAGCTGTATTCACCGAGGGCTGTATTCCCACCAGCATTGTGAAGTCCGGAATAGTTACTCCAGGATTCTTTGCTGGTTGGAAGCAATTATGGTTTCTCCATTTTTGAAGTTGGGGAGGGACAGGGGACGTTGGCCTATAAAAGCAGAATATAGCCAGGAGAAGCATGGAAACGTGGAAAGAAGGATCACAGGTTTTTTATTCTCTGCCCCAGGATTTATCCGCTTTGTCTCAAGACACACGCACAGGGTTTTGCAGGAGCCTTGTGAAGGCTTGGAAAGATGAAAATAAACGTGGTCAGCACTCTTCAGCTTTGAATAGTAGGTGGCTGAACTCCTTCCTCCTGACTTTGTCCCACTTTCTGTACCCTTGGCTAAAGCCTGACCCGAAGTGTCTGGGGGGGCAGATGTAGGGATGCTCTGCTGCAGCAATTAGGTAAGGCTTTTTCTGGTTTTACGTAGGAGAGATTTAGATGGGACTTCTTTGGTGTGAGGGTGGTGAGACCCTGGCCCAGGTTGCCCAGAGAAGCTGTGGCTGCCCCATCCCTGGAGGGGTTCAAGGCCAGGCTGGATGGGGCTTGGAGCAACGTGGTGTGGTAGGAGGTGTCCCTGCCCAGGGCAGGGGGTTGGAACTGGATGATCGTTATGGTCCTCCCAACACTAACCATTCTACAATTCTGTATGTTTTCTGTAATAACAGTTGAAAATGGGTACAACCTGTTCTTTTCCTGCTAAATGAAATCAATAGAGAGGGTTGATTTTTCTCTTTTTCTTAAAAAAAAAAAAAATGTTCTGTTATTACTAAATAAATTTTAAAAGGCTATTGGTTTTGTCAACAGCGTGAGCAGCCGAGAGGGAGGCAGATGCTGGTGACAGGTTGTTCTGTGTGTGCTTGAAGGAAAAACTGAAGCCTGATTTTGTAGGAGTCATCTGGCAGAGTCCGGCTGTGTCACCTCTGTCACACCGTTGCCTCCATTCCCATTAATTGTGGGACAGACGGTCTGAGTAATCCCATTCTCTAGTGAATTGGGAGCCGGGACACTTTTGGCTGTTTGCTCTTTTCTTGGGATGTGATTCATTTAGTTTTGTCTGGGGCTCGGGGAGGATGACTGTAGCTGCGGTGAAGCACCGGCACTGCTTATTAGGAGTTGCTGAGAGAAGAGGTGCTTGTTCCGTGGCTGCTCCACCTCCTTGCTTTCTAATTACGTATTTGAATTTCTCCCTGCTCAGATCAGCTGTAATAAATCAGGCACCCACGGGTTACGTGACCCCAGTCTCTGTCTCTTCTACGAAGAGACTGGTAAACGTGTTTAAATGATGGTTCCAGTTAGGTTTTGAGCAGTCAGCTGCTGGAGGATTGCGTTTCAGGACCTGCCTACGTTTTGGGCTCAGCTGTATTTCCAGTTTAACCCAACTCAAGACGTTTTGGGGTGCCCCACGTGTGTGGCTGTAGGGCTGTAACCCCGACACACAGCTTGGAGACCTGCTTGAAGCTGTCCAGGTAGCACACTGGCCAGCCCTAAATAACTAGTGACTTTCCAAGTATAATTAGTCTCTTTATTTTCCTCTTAATAATGTGTGAAGAGGATGTAATCTCCACCCAGGTCACATCCTCTTCCAGCTGAGGGAGGGAGGTGCCTCTTCTGCCTGTGTCTGAGCATCCCTGGCTCGGAAGGGGGGTGTTTTGGTACCAAACCTCCCTCGCTGCCGGGTGCAACCAAGATGCTGGAGGGCTTGGAGCATCTCCCTGAGGACAAAAGGCTGGGAGAGGTGGGATTCTTGAGCCTGGAGAAGAGAAGGCTGAGGGGAGACCTTTGTGCTCCCAAGGATCTGAAGGGTGGTTTGAAGGAGGATGGAGCTGGACTCTTCTCGGTGGTTCCCAGTGACAGGACAAGGGGCAACGGGCACAAGCTGGGACACGGGAAATTCCATTGGAATCTGAGGAGAAACTTGTTTGTTGTGAGGGTGTGAGAGCCCTGTCAGAGGCTGGCCGGGGAGGGTGTGGAGTCCCCTTCTCTGGAGACCTTCAAGCCTGAGGGATGTGCTCTGGGCGATCCTGCTTTAGCAGGACGGGATGATCTCTAGAGGTCCCTTCCAACTCAGACAGTTCCCTGATTCCGTGCCTGGATGATGCCTGACGCCTGGATGGTGACCTGTGTTCTCTCACAGGCTGGTTTCCCAGACTCTAAGGTGCCCACTTCTGCCCTCTGCTCACCTAGAAAATGGATGATGGAGCAGAAATTGAGGCAAGTAGTAAATCTGTGTAGGGAATGGCATCTTGCCCACCACTCGTCTTCATTTCAGGCTTTCCTTGAAGAAGGTGGCACGCATCGGATCTGATGTCAGTGCTTTTTGCTGGATTGGTGCCATCTGGGTAACTTTAATTTTCTATATGTGCCTTCAGGCAGGCTGTGGTAAACGAAACTTGCTGTTCTTGATCCGTGTCCAGCCATCTTTCAAATTCTCATTTCATTGCCGTGCACTGCAGCGAGTTGAGGGCATCTCAACACTCTCTGCACCTTTTGGAGGAGAATTTAATGGAAGCTGGAATGAAATCCTTGGATTCAAGCCTCCACGATGGAGCTGATTCCATGAAGTGATCCAAACACTTGGCTCTGTCTCTCAAAAATACCGTGACAAAGTTAGCACGGCTGAGTGTTTGAGTACTTTCGGTGCTTGCTGGGTGCTGGTGGTTGGAACGCGCTGGGGGAGAACTGAGAACGTTCTCTGCTTGGGTGCTCCCTGGTGAGCACCCAGAGTGGATGGTCAGGGCATCTCCTTCTCCCAGTGGGCGGCCTGAGGAGCAGGAGAAGGCTGGGATGGATGGAGCCATGTGATGCCGTTGGGCAGCGGGACAGAAAAGCCGCTGGAAGGAGACCAAGTGATACTGAGGGAACTGGCAGGGAAAGAAGGAAAGAAATTGTGTCAAGAATACTTTTTTCTTTTTTTTTTTTTCCTTTTCTGTAGCCTTAGATCATAAGGCCAGATGAGATCATCTGTGTAAGAGGAGATCATCGTAGTGGTGGTGTGATTTAGCCGAGTAAATTCCTGTTTGCTTGAGCTAAAGTGGCTTTTCAAAACCACTCTTTACTTCTGGCTTGAACGTGCTCAGTTTGATCTTGTCGCCGTCACTTCTTGTTTCCTCCTCTGCCCGTTGGGTTGGGAACCCGTGGAGCAAACACAAGTTCGTGTGGACATGATCTCCTTGCCTCTTGCCATCTGAAGAGGGACTTGGATTTGAATAAGAGATGTGATGGCTTTTAAAGGCTGTTGTCATTGTGACTTTGCTTGAAATTTTCTTACTGGTGGATGAATCATTTATCTATTTATTATTTTTTTCAATCTTTAACAAGACTTCATAGTGATCTTCAAATTCCAGCAGCGTCTTTCCTAAATGACCAGAAAATCCTTTAAAATATATTTTCTCCACATCCCCTTAAAAATAATAAATAAACCCCAGTATTCTAATTCTGGCCTATATTCTTTTGTCTCCTGAATGTGGTCAGAAGTGTTAAGTGTGTTTTTATGCTTTCATTTGCTGTCAGCACAAGCAAACCCTCTTGCTGCCAGCGAGGCCTCTCACTGCTTTGTGTTCCTTCAGTTAAAGTTTTTTTAGATTTCTGTTTCTGTGCAAAAACTTACTCAAAACGCCTCCTTGGTCTTGGTCTTCCCTTTCGGTTGCTCACCGTCGAGGATGTGGTTTGTCCGCTCTGTGTGTGTCTGGTGGCTTGGTCAAGAAGCTGTGGAGCACCCAAGATTGTTTGCAAAAAAGAGTTATCTTTGAATGATTCAACGCTAAAAGGAAAAAGAATGATGGAATGATTTTTTTAGTTTTGTTTTCTGTATGTGGAACTTTAAACTTGAAAAAAACCCCAAGCGTTTACAGAAGATACTGAAGTGGTGTCGCAGTTCTGACCCGGTTGGTGCTGGGATGAGAGGGATGTGTTGGAATCGCATCAAGATGATGAGATGAAGCACCGCCGGAGGCCTCCCTTTTTTTTTAACCTGACTGATAGTTGAATGCTCCGCCGTAATAATTCATTCCCCTCAACGCACGCAGGTGATAGCTGTCTTGTAAAATTTGCACGAAGGTTATACTGACGCCAGCGGGGGTTTTGCTGAAGGTGGAGGGTAGAGTGCCCTAAATTCATGCTGTCCTTTAGACCGTGATTAGAAGCAAGCGTTGGCTGCGTTCCCAGGAGGACGTTGACACCTCTAAATTGGGGTTGTTGGGGGGTGAACAGCCTCTGGGTGCTCTGAGATGATGGTGATTTCCACTTACCCAGGCCTGGGGGCCCTGCCCACAGTAAAATGGACTTTCCACTTCGCGTTTAGTACTTGTCAGCCTGGGGCGGTGACACCCAACCGGGATCTCATTGAAGAATTCCTCGGATGCTCCTCTCTCGGCTTGGATGCTCTTGCCCTCTTCTTCCTCCCCGTGCCGTGCCATCTGTCTGTCGTTCGCTTTCTCCTTTCTCTGACCTATTTATGAAATATGTTTGCACAAGCTCTTTATGCAATGCTTGCAGAGGAGGGTTTGAATTGTCACCAGACTTATTTCCTCTTCCTCTTCGTCAAATTTGCCGGCTCTAATGACTACCTGTCAGATTCGGTGGGGTATCCCCTGGTCTCCTTTTAAATGTGCACGGTGTTGGTTTCAAAACCAGGGCCGTACAGAGAATTTTCTGGTTGTGGCGAGGCAGGACATGGCATCACATAAGCCCTGGAGGTTGGGACTTGTCTGCCCGAGGAGCTGGGTTGGGTTTGGGTTGCAGCGTTCGCTTGTGGGAGTTCAGCTTTCACAAGGAGGAACTTTATTTACCGAGCTCCGGACAGTGATTTCATTGTCCCAGAAATGCCTGGCGTGAAGGGGAGCGCTGAGGCTCTGTCATGGGGCCAGGTCCCCGAGTCCACACCTGTCGGGGGGCGGCTGCACCCGGGTTCTCGCCTTTCTCACGTCTGAGGATTAAGGCTCGGATTCTGCTGCAGCTGGTCTCAAACCCTGCAGAAACCCAACAGTGGTTTCTGGAAGCAGCACAATTGCTTTTAGCACACAGTGCTGTGATGAGACACGCTGCTGCAGTAGCAACCAGCACTGAGGCCCCCCCTTTCTTGCTCTTCATTGCATTTTCCAGAGAATTTGGAATATTCTGCCCCTCTGATCTGCTCTGGGGAGACATCATCCCCCTGCCAGTGCTGCCTTCAGCTCTGGGGCCACCAACAGCAGAAGGAGCAGGGCCAGAGGAAGCCATGGAGATGCTGGGAGGGCTGGAGCCCCTCTCTATGAGGACAGGCTGAGAGAGTTGGGGGGGGTCAGCCTGGAGAAGAGAAGGCTCCAGGGAGATCTTAGAGCCCCTTCCAGTCCCTAAAGGGGCTCCAGGAAAGCTGGGGAGGGACTCTTGATGAGGGAGGGGAGCCAGAGGATGAGGGGGAAGGGTTGGACACTAAAAGAGGGGAGATGGAGATGGGATGTGGGGAAGAATTTTTTTGCTGTGAGGGTGGTGAGACCCTGGCCCAGGTTGCCCCGAGAAGCTGTGGCTGCCCCATCCCTGGAGGGGTTCAAGGCCAGGCTGGATGGGGCTTGGAGCAACCTGGTGTGGTGGGAGGTGGGCAGAGGGTGGGAATCTGATGATGTTTAAAATCCCTTCCAACCCAAAATATTCTATGAAAATAGTAGATTGCCAACAAACCCCCAATCTCTCCATAGAATGTGTTCATGGTAAAGTACGAGCTTAATGGTGACTTCTGGTGCCGGACCTTGTGTCCCACCTCACAACTCATGGAGTGAGGGCTTCTGAGTGTGGCAGTTTTTTCATGCCCTGTGTAAATAATTGGAAAAAACCTTAAAGTAGCGGGACTTGGATGATGCCATGGATGTATAGAACGATGTAGTGTGGTTGGATTTGTTCTGGAAAGGGTGTTATATTGTCCAGGCTTTTTTTCTGCTGGAGATAGCAAAGGGAAAAACAGAGGGAGAGGGAGGAGGACGCGGAGCAGCGCTGATAAGGCGGCTCCCTTTCAATTTCCTGCCTGGGGGGTGGGGAGAGAGCTGGCCTGCCCGCCACACATCTCGGGGTTAAGCATCTCCATTCACACATTTATGTATATTTGCTTCCAAATAATGTGGTGTTTCACTTATTTCCCCCCCCCGTAATTGAATATTTCCTGGGCAGAGGTGCCTGGGAAAGGGGATGGCAGGATTTCGAAAACTTACCGGACTTCCACGTCTCCGCAGTCTCGGGGCTTTCTCGGTAAATTTATCTCGGAAATTTTTGCCACTTCCTTTGAAAGGAATTATTGGCCAGGCTCTCGATGCAGAAGCTGGCAAGGTCGCTGTGAAATCGGAGCTTTGGGGGAAGGGTGGATTTAATAAAAAAAAAGGAGAAAAAGAAAAGAAAGAGGAAAAAAAGAGCCACCCTCTTGATGTAGAGAGCTGTAGATCAGATTGCATGTTTGCTTTTGTAGATCAGGGATGCTAATAAACATATTCACTATCACTAAAGGGGAGGAATAGCTACAGCTTTTTGTTGGGGATTGTTTTTGGGGGGTTGTTTTTTTTTTTTCTTGAGACATTGAGGAAAGAAAATGGAGCACAAGGGACCAAAAAAAAAAAAAAAAGAAAAGAGTTGCTGAACAAAGCGTGTCCTTTCCTCGGCTCTATGGAATAGCGAAAGCGTCTCTGGGCAGAACCTGAGCTGCGGGGAGGGAGCGACCGGGAGCATGAAACCGGTGGTGACACAGGGATGGCCGCGCATTCCTGCTGCCGGGATTTGCATGGGAGATGCCTCGTGGAGGCTGAACTCATAAAAAGCCCCAAACAATAGCTCTCGCCAACCAGTTACTACAAGGAGCGGATTGTTAACCTGCTGCTGACCTCCTCCCTTCTTTTTTTTTTTTTTCTCTTTGATTTCCAAAAATGAAATAAAGTTCGTATATAATCACTTCTAAACTTATGTGGATGTAGATAGAAGGCACGTATTTTTGTCCAAAAGAGGCATATTTGCCTGCAGGCTCCAGCCCTTGCAGTTGGAGAGGGCAGCTGGATGATTAGCCATGAAAGAAGGTGAAAAACCTCCCTTTGTTCTGCTTTTTCTCACCGACCTCCATCCCCTCTGCTTTGGGAGAGTTGCGCTGCCTTGATCAGGGGGAACTTTTTTGGCATGTGTTTAATTAATTTAAAAGAAAGAAGGTAGTAAATTGATGGTTACAGTGGAATTTCTTCTGTGATACTAAACCCATTCCAGTCTAAAGCAATCTTCTGCCTGGGACAATAAATACACCAGAGATAACAGCTACTCTTGAAGGTGAGCCAGAACTCCCCTGGCCATGTTATAGATGAGAAAAAGATGTCAAGTAACGCATCCAGGATCAAAAGGCAAATCTGTGATGGAGCAGAGAATTAGCAGATTGAGGACTGGAGTCCCAGATTTGAGCCTTAAGACCTTCTTCTTCCCTACCACCCCTCTGCCACATTGCAGGAGATGGATGTTGGATGTTCTGTTGTGGTACCTCTGTAGTGTCCTACTCCCTAAGGAAAGGTTTTCCTGTGTGATATAGTAAAATAACTTCAACTATTAAGAGCCCCATATACGTCATCACGGGTATAATCAACTGCACTCACCGCTATCAAGTTCTTGTCCTTGCTTTTCTTCCTGGTTGGATGTGGATTTCCTCCTTGGAGCCTACCTGGGGTTAATTCCATATCTCTGCTCGTGGTGATAGTTCATGTCTTCTATAAATCTCATGGGCTGATGCCTTTTGGCTCTGTAGAAGAAATGTGGCTGCAGATTTGTGACTTTATGTATTTGGACTCTCTGTGTTACCCAGAGTTTATCATCTGAGGCTTGTCTTCCCTGCCCAAAGCATGACCAGAAACCTAAAACCCCTTTGGTAATAGAGAAAATGTATGGTTTAGAGATGTAAACAGGTCCTGAACTGAGAGAGGGACATGGGAGGAGTTTGGATTAATATTGCACATCACCGAGAGGTTTGTACTTCAAACTGTGCACCATAAACTGGCAGAGGCTGCCCAGGGAGGGTGTGGAGTCCCCTTCTCTGGAGACCTTCAAGTCTGAGGGATGTGCTCTGGGCAACCCTGCTTGAGCAGGGGAGTTGGATGGGATGATCTCTAGAGGTCCCTTCCAACTCGGACAGTTCCCTGATTCTGTGATTATCAGGCTCTGGGTATCCACAGCAGAGCATTGCCTGGCGCAGCAAGATCTGTGAGAGAGATGGTAACAAAAATACCCGTGGTGTTTAGTGGGACAGCCTCGGATGCTGACATCTTACTGGAAGAACTGGAGAGAAAACCCAGGAGTTGTTTCTCCTAGCTAGTTAACTTTTAAGCTGGTTTTTGAAGTGCTCAGAAATCACTTCATTGATTTCTGCACCCTTTTGGGCACTACAGAGTGGAGGCGAGTTAAAGGCTTCACTGTGTGTGTATGTACTTGAAATAAAAGCTGTGTTTCTTATGGAACTTGCATATGTTTATACATATGTTATATATACTAAGGTTTAGGAGTTTGGGAGGTGCTGGTGGCTTGTTTGGAGACCCGTATGGGGTCTGACCAGAAGAGGAGAATTTATATTTTAGTTGTTGATCTGAAGCTTGTATGGTGGAATTCCTTTGCCTGAAGTACTGGACTGAGACTAAGTGGATTTTCTGAGCGTTGTGATGGGCAGGTCTGGGGAGGGAGGAGGCAGTGCCTAAGTGTCACATCTGCTTACCCCTGCACTGGTGGCCACCTCGCCCCTTGGTGACACTTGGGGTGAAGGAACTCGTGTAGCCAGTTTTTTCTCTCCTTTGCATGATGTTTTCTTTTCCCATGTTGAGGATGTAAACATGCTATAAATGGTGACTGCAGAAGAGCTGCAGTTAAGAATTCAGTGTTTTGGTGAGAATCTCAGGTTTTGAGAACTTGCTTCATTTCTCTTCGCAGCTGATGGGAGTGAGGGGAGGTGCCCAGAAGCTTTTCCTTTTATTAAAAGGAAAACTTACCCCTGAAATCAGGTCCAGCTCTGGGATGATTGAGCAAAACCCAGACCTTGTGTAAACTGTTCTCTCTCCATTCCTGTGTGGCTTTGAGCTGGATGTCACTTTTGAAGCTATTACCGTGGCCACCGAAATAGCAGCCTGGTTAAAGAGCAACCCACTCTGGTTGCTGATCTCCCCCAGCCCCGTACACCCGAACTGGCCTGGCCTTGCTGCCTGTAGTTGGCATGTCCTGACTGTTCCTTTCACCGGGGTGGCCACCAGGGCTTGTAGTCACTGCTGGAACCAGACATGGGCACTTGGCCAGCAAGCTGCCACCGCTGGGACGTGTGACACCAAGGAGTCCTTGGGAATGGGGCTCCGGGGAGTGGTGGCAGGCTTCTCCTCTGCAAGATTTCATGGCAATTCAGGATCCTTATCCAGCAAATGACGATTTAAAGTTTGGATGGTTCAAATTGGAATTCCAGCGGTTTTTAGCAGCGCTAGGTCCGAGCTCTGCAGAAAAGAGCTCTGCGCACTCCTTCAGGTCCCGCTTCCTTCCCTCTCTGAGCCGTGCCTGCTCTCTGAGGGTTTGAATTACCCCGTACTCTTTTCAGGAAAATAAATAGGGTATCTGTAAGTTTAAACATTAAGGCCTTTGTCAGCCCACAGCGAGTAGCAGAGGCCTCCTGTGGATACAACTATGTTTGGGGGGAGGTCCTTGTTTTACAGTGCTTTGAGTTGTGCTGAAGGATGGAGGCCTGACAGTCCTGAGACTGAAGTCCTCTGTCCAGGGGACAGGTGGAGCTCCGGCATGAACCTTTTCCCTCTTTTCTTTTCCCTCTTTTCATTCCCAACTGCTTGTGCCAACGTGTTTTGTCCTTGTACTGAAGGGCAGTGCCAGCAGTTGAGGTGGAGGTTCCCTTCGTGGCCGTGGCATGGAGCTTGCCAAGTGGAGCGCTCGGTCCTTTTTCTCTCCATCATTTCCTTGTGGATCATCCAGATTCTGTTTTCCAGCTGAAGTGTGTGCCACCTCTTAACCTTGACTATTCCATTCACTGAGGGACAGCCCAGGCCGCCTCCGTAGCCTCATGGGGACAGGTTGGATCTGTGTTTGGTCAAATATCCGCTTCTTGCTGCTCTCTCTGCCATCCTGAACAGCTTTGCCAGCCAAAAAATTAAAGTTTCTCCAGCATCTGTTACTGGTTAGGTGTGTGTATCACCAGTATGACCTGCTCTCCTGAGCTCAGCAGCTCTTGCTGAAGCTGGGGATGGATCTGGTTTATAGTCACTTCAACGAAAAAGAGGGATCACATCTCAGCAGTGACGCTTCTTCCCATGGCATGGTATGACACAACCCTGTCCGTGATGCACAGACCAGCTCCGAGGCCCTGCCTGGCTTTGGGCTGAGTCGAAGTGTGGATTTTTTTCTGTTGTACTAGTTAAATCAGCGTTTTCTTCTCCTGGAAGAAACGGTTTTAATTGCTGCTGGCAACAGAAGATAGTCCAGGCTGGAATAGTGGTTCCTAAGCTGGACTCTGTGGGGCCACGCAGAGGGGCTTGCAGGTCCATTAAATAAGCTTTTTGATGGAAAATTTGATAAAGGAGCCAGAATGCCCAAGAAATTCATGGGTGTTGACAGATGTCCGCTGGTGTGAAAACTGTGGCAGGCGCTCGCGGAGAGAAGCGACATGATGTGTCGGTTTGCTGCATGCAGATGAGACAAGAAGTTCCCTGAAAACCCTTCATTAGTGGCCAGAGTTGCTCTTCTGGAAGGTTCTTCGACCTGGTCAGACAGAGCTCAGTCCTTTCTTGGAAAGCAGAGATACTCTTTTGTGTCTCCCACTTGCTGTTTGAATCCTTGGGTTTTTTCAGTCCTTTGTGCGACGGAGCATCTGCCACAAAAGGGGTTTCATTTCATGTGGCCGAACAATGCAGGTTGTGCCTTTCCTCTCCTGATGGAAATAAAACTTGACTTTCCCAGCCGAATGTGCTTTGTTTTGGCCATCCCCAGCCACCCCTCCAGCACAGCTCTGCCCAAAGCTCCCCCCAGTTTACCTACCCCAACCCCAGCAGCTACCCCTGCATCCTTACTGGGATCCTGCTCTCAGGTTAAATCCAGCGCTGTGAAACCTTTCTGCATCCCTTGCTGTGGATGATAATTGCTAATTCCTTAATTTATACCTTCAGATCATCTGTCCCTAGTACTGCTTGCCCAGAAGCCCTTCTCCTTTCCCATGCCACCCCAGTGCTCTGGTCACTTTGTGCCACCTTTCTCTGTGGCTCCAGCTGAAACTGGCCGTACCCCATTCACATCAGTCTCCTGTCCTTCTCCTTCCATCTTTCCCTTTCTCTCTGGACTTCTTCATCCTTCTGTACTGCATAGTAGTCCTTTAACCAGGATTATTTTACCCCATTTCTGACTTGGAGGCCAGAAGTGTATTAATTCTGTGTTCGCTGGAAGGACTCTTTGGGTTGAGAGAGGAAACTTCTCCCGGATCGATGCCAGAAATAGCACGTCTGCCCCTTCCCTTGACTAAACGACCTTCAGATTTAATATTGATGCCTGGCTTTATCCTCGCTCTATTTTAGACTGAAGAGGTGATCTCTGCCTGCTGGGGGGCCGCGTTAGGGCTTCTGACCAGAGGTACGTGTATTCCTGTGAACTCGGCTCCTGCACGGCGGAGGGGCTGGCTATCTGCAGCTTTATTCGTGTGTCCTCTTTTCCTAAAAGCCCTGGTTGCTTCTATTGCAGTGAGCCAGGGATCACCTCCTGGTGCTTCAAGGCATAAAAGAAGGAAAAAAAAAGGCATTTTCAGTTTTCTTACAACTCTGAAGCAGCTCTCCGGTGGAAGACTTGGAAGTCAGAGCAAGCCCTATGGCAAGTGGGGTGAGCTGGCATTGCTCAGCTTTTCCCCAGCAGCCCTGAGGAGCAGATCCCTTCTTGCTTCTCCCCTGGAAGGCAGGGAATTAGGGAGCCCTGGGACGGCACCCGGTGGGTGGAAGTGTGCCACTGATGCTGTTGTAAATCTGTTTGGTGTTTCAATATTCCCTAAAATCCATTAGTTTGCCCTTATTCCCTGCCCACCCCAGCCCATTTCAACTGGATTTGGCATTGATGATAGCATGGGCTGGAAACACTTCTACTTACATTACCCTGAAGTCATTACATGGTCCAAACAAATGTGTTTTTTCTGGATTCCTACCTCTGTGTGAGCTTAAAATCCTCCTTGCTCTAATGAGCAGTGAGAAGACTGGGGGGAAAAAAAACTTCTATAGAGACTTTTGTGAAAAGGGTTTAGGGCTTTTGTGCTTCGGGTACAAGGGCTTAATTTTGCGATGCTCGGAGCTGTGTTTCCGAATGTGAACTTTGGGTTGGAATTGTGCTTTTTGAGACCTGTGTTTGCAGAGCTCTCTCCTTTTCCTCCCAGGACATTAAAGAGCAGATAAGGAGGGTAAGGTCATCTCGGCCCTCCAGACATTTCCCAGGCTGGGAGAAGCCGCTGGCTTTGGTGTAATCACTTCTCCTGAAGTTTCATTTTGATCCAGGGCTGCAAAACCCAGGGAGTTAAACAAAAACACCCCCTTGTTCCTCTGACCTGTGACAAAACACTCTTTGACCTCAGACCTTAACGGCTGCGTAATAACCAGAGACTGAAGCTGCATGTTCATTCCAGGGAAAAATCAGATAATAGCATAGAATCATAGAATGGTTCGAGTTGGAAGGGACCTTAAAGATCATGGAGTTCCAACCCCCCTGCCCTGGGCAGGGACACCTCCCACCATACCACGTTGCTCCAAGCCCCATCCAGCCTGGCCTTGAACCCCTCCAGGGATGGGGCAGCCACAGCTTCTCTGGGCAGCCTGGGCCAGGGTCTCACAGCAAACAAGTTCTTCCTAATATCTAACCTAAATTTCCCCTCTTCCAGTTTTAAACCCTTCCCCCTTGTCCTGTTCCTCCACTCCCTGACCAAGAGTCCCTCCAGCTCTCCTGGAGCTCCCTTCAGATTCTGGAAGGCCTCTACTCCTGTCTGGCCACGTGTGGGGGAGAAGAGGAAGATTCTGCATGTCTTGTGAGCTCAACCAAGAGAATAAATGAGAACATGATTTATCTAGTGCTCACCTCAATCCTGCTTGGATTGGTGGGGATCAGAAGTTGAAAAACAGTTTTGGGCAGATGTCTGCATCCCATGTTAATCCACACTGGGTCCTTCACAGCTCTGTTGCTGGGAAGTTTGGTAAATACTGAAGGTATATATATTAGTACCTGGAGGTATTTAAAAGACAGGTTGACATAGTGCTCAGTGACGTGGTTTAGTGATGGGTTGTTGTTTTTTATCAGTTAGGTTGATGGTTGGTCTAGATGATCTCAAAGGTCCCTTCCAACCTAATTCTATGATTCTATGAAGGAGAAGTTGTCTCCTCCTCCTGCAAAGAGAGCTGGGACGTGGGATCTGTATCCAAGGAGTTCTCCACTTCAGGATTAACTACAGTTTTTCTTGGATGTCTCCTTATGAGATTGTTTTACCTGCTGCTGGCGTGGAAAGCTTTGCAAGGCTGGAATGGCTGTAGATGCACTTGTTTAGATCAAGTTGAGGGCAGTGCCATCAGGAAACTGCCTTTGCCAGCGCTCTTCTCTTTATGGCGTGAGCTGGAAGGTTTTAACATCCTGGAGAATAATTCCATAAATTCTGCCTTCAGGAAACTCTTCTGAACAATGTGAAGCACGGCCCAAATAAGTCCTGTTCCGACATGGTGTTGTATTAATGCTGTTCACCAACCGGAGCTCCGAGCTGCTGTCCTCGCCCTGGCAATAATTTAACATAGTTTCTGTATTATGGAATATTGATTTACTGTGGAGCATAAAAATGTGCAGTACTCAGCAGAAGGGCCTCACCAATTGTTATGCTCCAGGAACACTGCTGCTCAGGAATGTGAAATAAATTTTCCCTTTTAACAATAGCTCCTGATTTGCATAGTCTCTATTCTTGTTTCCCCGGGGATTGTGCCACTAATGGTCTAGAGTGAGCAGCTCCCCCACTTTGACACCAAAATACTCTATTTGCACACACACAAAGGGTTTTGCTGTTGAACAAGTGTAATAACTTTTCAAACGCTTTACTCCGCGCTGTAATTGTCTCCTCTCTGTTGCACACTTACTCTATGATTAAGAGTTTCAAGCCCAGGATACCCAACCGTATCCTGGGCTGCGTCGAAAGAAGCGTGACCAGCAGGTTGCAGGAGGGGATTCTCCTGAGACCCCACCTGGAATCCTGTGTCCAGCTCTGGAGTCCTCAACATAGAAAGGACATGGACCTGGTGGAACAGGTCCGGTGGAGGACCACCAAGATGATACAGGGCTGGAGCCCCTCTGCTGCGAAGACAGGCTGAGGGAGCTGGGGCTATTCAGCCTGGAGAAGAGAAGGCTGCGGGGAGACCCTGGAACAGCCTTCCAGGATGTGAAGGGAGCTCCAGGAGAGCTGGAAAGGGACTCTGTCAGGAAGTGTAGTGGGAATGGTTCTAAATTGGCAGAGGGGAGATTGAGATGAGATCTCAGGAAGAACTTTGGTGTGAGGGTGGTGAGACCCTGGCCCAGAGTGCCCAGAGAAGCTGTGGCTGCCCCATCCCTGGAGGGGTTCAAGGCCAGGCTGGATGGGGCTTGGAGCAATGTGGTGTGGTGGGAGGTGTCCCTGCCCAGGGCAGGGGGGTTGGTATTGGATGATCTTGAAGTTCCCTTCCAACTAACCATTCTATGATTCTATGCCCATCTTCCCCGCAAAATGCGTAAAATCGGATTCCTCAAGAATTTCTTCTTAATACCTAATCTCAATCTCCCCTCTTCCACTTTAAAACCATTATCCCCTGTCCTGTAGCTACACTTGGCATCTTGGTACTTAGTTCGTATTGTTGATGATGCCATATTCATCGTGGCTTTAAGGGGAAATTCCCAATGGCCTGGGAGCACACTGCTGTTAGAGCAAACTTTGGCATCTTGGTTATAAACATCTTTCACACATGGTATATTCTTGCCTTCTTGTTCCTGGATTTAGCTGCAGGGTTTAACCAACTGCCTTGTGTTTTCTGGTATGACAGTGATGAGGTGAATCCTGGGCATGGGCAGCATTAGCTCTTCTGGCTGCTGTGCCGGCAGAATTGCTCTTGATGACATGGAGAACGATACTGAAGAAGTGGTCCAAGAAATTATCTTAGAAACGTGGTATTTTTAAGCTGGCTGCTCCTCTGTGCATCTGGCGAGAGGGTTTGGCTGGTGTGACAGCCAGCTCTTCCAGTCCACGCTCCTGATTCTCACCTCATGTCCCTAATTTACTCCTCAACCTTCCCTTTCTCTCCCCACACCTTGCTCTGTAGCTCGTGGGCACCAAACCGGGATTCAGACATGGGCCAAAGTGCTTGCGTTGGCGTAGCTGAAAGAATAAAAATCAGAATTTTAATCTATTGTCAAAAAACAATTGTTGCTGCTAAGGAGAGCAGCTGAAGCCCGGAATGGCTGTTTTTCAGACAGTCGACTGAATAAATGCTTTGGGCGTCACATAAATGTCATAGCATAAAGATCTGGAGCCCTTGGATTTGAAATATCGCTAAAGTTCAAACCTAGCCCTGGCAACCAGCACGAAGGGTTGCAGCAAAGATCTTAAAAGCATTCAGGAAACTAAGAAAGAAAAGCAACCCCAACATCTAAACTCCAATTCTCAGTCTGAGCAGAGCCTTCTACTGGGCCGTGATCTTTTGCTTCTGCCTGATGGACATGATGCCAAATTTCTGCCATGGTCATGGACTCAACAGAAAGTGAAATGATGGTCATCTTGTTGAGATCTCTTTACAGTTAAGGGGTACACCGTGTCACAGAGCCCGTATGGTGTGGGGGCTTTCTGGGCTTTGTGGAAAATTAGGACTTCTTTTGAGCAGGTGACACCTTGAGATGGCAGAGGAACTTGTGGGGAGCAGAGGGTTGGAGCTGCGTCGGTGGGTGTGTGTTGGCCCCAGGAGTCAAGCACCTTGGGAAGATCCTCTCCACAGTGTTCTTTGGGAGTGATGAGGTGGAGGTGCTCAGTGGAACACTAATAAGGTGGTGACACAGTGTTTTGCCTTAAGGCTTACGAAAAACAACGATGAAACAAAAAACCCAAACCAAGGTGGTTTCTGGTCTCCATATTTCCCCCTCACACTTCCATATCCCAGTGGATTCACCCACTAATGGAGGGAAACTGAGGCTGGCAAGGTAGAGAGTGTATATTTTTAATCTTATGGGGTGCTTATGGTGTTGAAGATGACACTGAGCCAATGGTGACCTCTGCCTTGACCTCTTTGTCTGGAAAAGAGTGAGGAGCAACTTCTAAAAGTCTGAGGCAGAGGATGGCGCGTTCTGAAAAGCGGTTGCAGGGTCCCTAAATGCCTGTCCCAGAGCTCTGCCGTGCAAGGATTTTCCTGCTGGGCAGGACCGAGCAGAGACAGGGAGCTCTGCTGGGAATGTGTCACCCCTTATCGCTTACCTCTCTCTGCCTGGTGTCTTAGGGACTGGCTCCCGTGTCCTTGTTTGGAAGGTGTCCTCTTGGTGTCACCGTGCCGTCAATACGTAAGTCACACTGTTGGGTTGGCACAGGGGACAGGAGTTTATTTCCGTCCAGTGGGATTCATTCCCTGGGACTCGTCCTGATCCCCGCTGGCATGGAGTGGAGGTTGGTTGTGGTTTGGTTCTTGTTGGCTTGGCTGAAGGTGAGGTGGGAATGGAGGGAAGCCCCAGTGGAGCTGCTGGTGTGCAGCATATTGGCATCAGTGCAGACTCTACTTGGGAGCTGGCATCTGGAATTCCAGGGATCCTTCTGCTGATGGCCTTGATGGGCATTTTAGGATCACCATCCAAACAGAAGATGTTTATTGAATCCCTCCAGTTCTTAAACTCAAACCTATTAAGGGATCATAGAATGGTTAGAGTTAGAAAAGATCTCAAAGACCATCCAGTCCTACCCCTCCCACCAGACCAGGTTGTTCCAAGTCCCATCCAGCCTGGCCTTGAACCCCTCCAGGGATGGGGCAGCCACAGCTTCTCGGGGCAACCTGTTCCAGGGTCTCACCACCCCCAGAATGAAAAATTTCTTCCTAATCTCTAATCTCAGTCTACCCATTTTCAGTGTCCAACCCTTCCCCCTTGTCCTCTGGCTCCCCTCCCTGATGAATTGTTCCTCCCCAGCTTTCCTGGAGCCCCTTTAGGGACTGGAAGGGGCTCTAAGGTCTCCCAGGAGCCTTCTCTTCTCCAGGCTGAATCCCCCAGCTCTCTCAGCCTGTCCTCCCAGCAGAGGGGCTCCAGCCCTCCCAGCATCTTGGTGGCCTCCTCTGTCCCCGCTCCAACAGCTCCATGTCCTTCTGCTGTTGGTGGCTTCAGAGCTGGAGGCAGCACTGGGGGAGGTCTCCCCAGAGCAGAGCAGGGGGACACTCAACCTTTTTCATTTTTGAGAGACCATTCTCCATTTCTAGGCTTTTTGAAAGCCACCGCATGTTCCTCTCGAGGTTCGTGGGTTTCTCTTGGGATGGTGGATGTGGCTGAGAAAGGGCCAGCACAGACAAGGCGAGTGACTCAGCGTCACCGACACGTCGTGAGTCACCGCTGCAGGATCCAAACCCGGGGGGTGGTGGGCTCCGAGTTGTCACACATGGGGACGAAATGCTGTACCACCACCACACCACCCAGGGTACTTTGCCTGATGCCTGGGGCACCGTGGTGTCCCCCCATTGCGTGGTGGGTGGTCTTCATCCAGCTCCTCTACTTTCAGCTGATGAACTCCATTTCTGCCTCACAGGGCTACGCAGGAACTGAGGTTACACGTTTCCTCAGGTGATGGGGGCATTTCACCAAAAAGGATGTAAATAAAATGATGATTTTCAGTTTCCTGGTGAAAAACGCGGTACAGTTTGTTTGCTCCGTGTGTGTGTGTGTCTCTCCATAAAATTTCCTGGCTTGTTCCCTGCCTGCTCACAGGGATTCCTCCTACGTGACATATATTCTTCTTCAAAGTATTACATTTAAGGGAAGAAGGAGAGTTTAGTAGGGTGGCTTGTTTTGTACTTCCTTTTCTGAGGATGCTTTCTGGACCCGTTTGCACTACAGCAGTACAAATCTTGTTAAGATGAGCCCGAGGGGTGCAGATGGTGACGGTGATGTTCAACAACAGAAATATTTCCCCATTTTATTTCAGGAGAAAACTGCTTTCTCCAAGAAGGGGGATCCAAGTATATTTTTTGTTACGCAGTTTCTGAAATGGTTAAAATTATCCTGAATCAGGGGAAAATCTGGTAGTAGGCAGGAAGGGCTGTGGAGGTGAGTTTTGCTGTGGAATGGGCAGGCTGGGGGGTGGGTCATCCCCACTGGCATTTTTTTCACTTTGGTATATTTTATTTCCCTATTCTGTTTCCCTCCTGTGGGTCCATTTGTGGATGGAGCTTTGTACCCATCTAAGAGTTCTTTAGATCCTTGGGTTGCACTTACCTTCTGCCAGGGAGGGATTTGGGGACATTCTGGGGATAGAAACTGACAGAGCGTGGCCTGGGGCCAGGGCTTTGCCTGCAGAGGGGAGAAGGCGAGAAATGAACTCCAGTATGGAGCATTGCTGAGGGCTGGGGGGCTACTGGGACCTGCACCTCCTTAGTGGTGCTGAGCCCTGGGCTGGACACCAGTTCTGCAACTGGAGTGTTAGAGTGATGGATTTTGCTGTGTGGTCTCATCCTGCCATCCTGCCATCATTTCTATGCAAGAGTTCAGGGATCTTTTCATGGCCAAGAGCTTCCCTTCCCCCTCCCCTTCCCCTTCCCTTTCCTCTTCCTCTCCCCCTTCCCCCTTTCCCCTTCTCCCTCTTCCTTTTTTCCCTTCCCCCTTTTCCCTTTTCTCTTTCCCTGCCCCCAGTGCTGGTTGCTCTGCAGACAAATCCTTGCACGCTGTGGCCAGTGGCATGGTTTGGCTGGTTCCTCAGCATCATCACAAAAAAAAACCAAACCCAAAAAACAGGAGAGTGGTTGGAATCTACTTTATTTGAACACGACAGGACCGATACCCAGCCCCTGGGGACACAGGGACACGGGCAGGAGCCTGGCATCCCTCCTTACCCCTGCTCCCAAATTTCCTCCTAGAGAGCAGTGGCATTTTTTTTTTTCCAGTGGAAATAACTCTTTACTCCCAGCCCTTAAGAGGTCTTTAGTGTTGTGTTGTTGTTTTTTTTTTCCTGACTAGGGGAATGAATGAGCCGAGCTGAGGTTTGAACTAGATTTAGCTGCGTGCCCAGCACATGCTGTGAATAGAAGAGCTCTTCAGAAGCTGATGTTTCTGTCCGCGGGGCGGGGGCGGGCGTTCAACTGAACAAATTGTTCGCTTTGGCTTCTTCTTCGCAGGCAGAAATGTGATGGGCTAATGAGATGGTTCTTGAGCCCTGGTGGGGTTTTCTCTTCCTCCCTTGGAGTTGTCATGCCAGTGCCTTTGGCAGAGTTTTAACTCTTGCTCCACCCAAAGATCTGGGTTTGCGCTGCTCTTAAGAAAGAAAGAAGAAAAAAAGAAATATAAAAGCTTGGTGGTCTGTTTTAGAGGGTGAGGGCAGAGGAATGAGTTTGAAGACTGTGGGGACAGGAGCAAAGTGGAAAAAAATATCTGGGATCTGGGTGCAGATCTCTTCTTTCCTTTAGTGTGAGGCAGAATTAAAGATCTTGAGAGCAGCTGAGAAATGTGTGAAGTTAAAAAGTAACGGTGGGGGGGATGACTTCAGTATTTTTGTTGTCGGGATCACGTATGTGAGCAGAGCACACGGTATTTTACTTGGGCTTGTCCTGGGTTTCCAGGGTGCCTTGAAAGTGCTGTCCTTTGTGTGGACTTTAGCAGCAAGAGTCCTCATATTTTACTTTAATTTCAGTAATTTGAGCCTCTCAAAAGCTGAGCAGAGGAGGAGAACAGGGAACTTCTTTTAACCTGTTTTTATTGCTAGTGTTTCTCAGTTTCCGGTGACTCCAGGGGAGTTGATGGATCCGTGAGGTGTCTCTTGGCACCTCACCGTTGTTGAGGAGCAGACGTTCCACCAGTGTGGACACGAACCGTTGCGTTGGCGCTGCTAAACCCTGCCCTGAGGCTGCTGCCTTGTGGTAGGTGATGCAGGGAAAGCACGCAGAATTAATACGGATGGTTCGCCCTTTAATAGAGTCAACAGCTGAATCATAGAATCACAGAATGGTTTGGGCTGGAAGGAATCTTAAAACCCATCCAGTCCCACCCCCTGCCCTGGGCAGGGACACCTCCCACCACACCAGGTTGTTCCAAGTCCCATCCAGCCTGGCCTTGAACTCCTCCAGGGATGGGGCAGCCATGGCTTCTCTGGGCAATAAATGTCATAAACCATCATATTTGAAACTGGTTTTGTGGCCTCTTGGCAGGTTTTGTCCTTGCTGAAGATCCCAGGGTGGAAATGCGGACTTAGCTCTAGTGTGCCCCCATTTATGTTTGCTGTAGCTGGTAGCAAGATCCCTCTTCAGTAGTGGGAGGTGTCCCTGCCTGGGGCAGGGGGCTTGAAACTGGATGATCTTTAAGGTCTTTGCCAACTCTGACCATTCTGTGATTCTAAGAGTGAATTCCATCAAGGGCAGGTGCTTGGGCAGCTCTCGGGAAGGCACGAAGTGCACCTCTGAGGGTTCTGGCAGTGGCGTGACGCCGTGGGATGTGGAGCTGAGTACAGAGCTGGGAAGAGGAAGGCAGCTTGTGCAGAGATTTTTTGGATCGGAATCAAATTTGGGCTGGAACTGTAGCTTCCTGCAGTTGCAAATTGGCTGGTGCAATCGGAGAGAAATGTGTGACTGATGAGGAGATCTTGCACGTGTGTTTCTTCTTGGTTCCTCAGGGAGAGGACAAGTGTGTGAAGGGCCATATGAGGCCAAAAGCAAGTTGTTGCCAATCCAGAGCCAAGCAGCTGGGATGTTGAGAGCGGTTCATGGCAAACTAGTAGCACCCAACCCCCCTGACAGATCTGAAGCCTGGTGGACCCATGTGATAGACCCATGAGGGACAGCAGCTCCAGAAGAATCCCAGGTTTTCAGTGAGACATACCTTTGGTGGGAAAGTATGGGCTGTGCCAGGGTGGAACTGTAGCAAATCAGTGTGGGGGATAGGATTGGAGAACCCAAACGAAGGAGAATTTGGCCGTGAAGCACAAGAGTGGATCAGGATGGAGACCTCCATGAAGAACAAGCTCTGTGTAGCAAGTCTTGCCAAGGAAGCTCCATGGGACATTGTTTTACAGTCTCCACTCCCTTCATTGTCCCTCAGGTAGTGGAGTGTTAGAGACTAAATCTTCTCTCCACAGCATGGGCACATTCAGGATTGTCGAAGTGGAGCCCCAGTTATGGGTCCTCTGGCAAACATCTCCTGATTCCCAGTACTGGAGCCTCATTAGGTGAACAGATACTTAATTATCTTATTCAAGAAGTGTCCTATACTGCACCTCCTGGCGTCTGGCCTGATACCATGGTGATCCTCCCACGTGAAGTCAGATAACACCTTAACACCTGCCCAGCTCCACGCTGGCGGGCGAGGGAGGCTGAGGTTGTGTTGACTTTCGGGATAAGGTCCCAAAACGTGGGACTCTGAACCGTGTCTGGTGATCTTTGGTGGTTTCTTCCGTTGAAAGCTGCGTGGGAAGGGGGAGAATAAATATAGATCGGCCTCCGCGTTGGTCGGTGACTGCGTTGCAGGGGACAGAAAAGCCCCTGGGTACATGCCAATGGATGATGGAGGAAGGGAGCCATATGGAAGGTGCCTGGAAAGCTGCGGCTCCTTGCCTCATGTTGCAGCATCAGGCTGTGTCTGCTGGGAGGGAGAAGGTGGCGGTACCATGGCCGGGGACTTTCTTGCTCCTGCCTGGTACCCAGATCTGGCAGTGCCATGCCACTTGCCACAGGACCCTGCTTTGCTGTGGTGTGTGGGTATAGGGCTGCTGATCCTGTGTGCACCCAATGTTTACAATAATCCTCATCCACTGAGGTTGGCGGGATGCTCTCCCCGTGGTCCAGCTGAGCGCTGTGCCAGCTGCTACGTCCGCTCTCCTGTACACACTGACACCTGCAGAAGGGGAATGAGTCGACCTGCAAAGTGGTTGAGTTTTTTTCTAAGTATCAGACCCCTAAATAATTCATTTTCTGTGAGTTTTATCCTCCTGTCCCAGCTGGAGGGGCTGTCCCGTGCCACCAAGTAAGAGCTCGCAGTCGCCCAGTGCCCATGCAGCAGCCTGGTGAGCGGTGCCCTGGGGTGGGATGCAGGATCTCACCACGCTGATGATGATGCTGATGCTCATGCCGTTACTGCCCACACCAGCTCTGCCTCTTGAAGCACAGGACCGCTCTCAAACAGAACCATCAGCGCCACCGCTCTTTGCAGCCATCTGGCTGTCTTCTGCTTAATCCAAACCCTGTTCTGGGCAAGTGCAACGAGCTCATTTATTAGTTAAAAACCCCTAATCTTTAAAAAGAAAGGAAGTGGGTTCCCTCCCTGGAGCAGGGTGTCTGGCTGAGGTTTCGGGCGGCTGCCGGAGCCGACTGCAGCGACTTCAGATGCTGCATTTGGTGCGTGGTTGCTTCTTTCTAGCGCCAGTGGGAGAAAAGACTCATCCCTGCAAGATACTTCTGTAGAGGTTAAAGCTCGAGAAGCTACAGAGCTTTTTGGCCCAAAGCTGATTTTACACGAGGGAAACACATCTATGTTGCTGACGGCACACGGCGGCAAAGGGTGTAATTGAACAAGCTCTGAAAAAACCTTAATTCTAAATATAGAGGACCACGCTACGCTCGGTACTGTTTTGGAAAGTGTGGCTGAGCCATCATTCTCTATCTTCCCCTCCTCCACCTGTGCCGCAGGGTGGCAGAGGATGAGGTAGACGTTACCGTGTTTCGCTTTCTTGGTTTATTTTTGGTTGAAATCCAGTGGGTTTTTCTGGGGTTGGCTGTGTCCTGATTTGAAGGTGAAGAGCAGGTCTGCTGCTGCACCACGCTCTGCCCTCTCCCTTAGCAATCTACATGGGCGTAAAGTGTTTTTTATACTCAATCTCAATTTCTGTGGAATCTGAGCCAAAGAAAAATAAGGAGATCTATTTAACGGAGCAGGCCAGAATTGTTCCTGCGGCCACGGGTGCTTTATAACATCGCTGAGGCGAGCGAGGGAAGCTGGCGGTTTGGGGGTGCTTTCGGCAGCTTTTGGTATTTCTCAAAACAATTCCCAGCGCTCTGTGGATCCCCAGAGAGCAAACTGAAGCTTGCTGAGATCTGGCTTAGAGCCCGAAACTTTCCAGGGGTCCAGATGCTCTGTCACATCCACAGATGCTGAAGATGCCAGATTCCTTCCAGGATCTGAAGGGAGCTCCAGGAGAGCTGGACAGGGACTCTTGGTCAGGGAGTGGAGGGACAGGATGAGGGGTAATGGTTTTAAATCAGAAGAGGGGAGATTTAGATGAGTTCTCAGGAAGAACTTGTTTGCTGTGAGGGTGGTGAGGCACTGGAACAGGTTGCCCCGAGAATCTGTGGCTGCCCCATGCCTGGAGGGGTTCAAGGCCAGGCTGGATGGGGCTTGGAGCAACGTGGTGTGGTGGGAGGTGTCCCTGCCCAGGGCAGGGGGGTTGGAACTGGGTGATCTTTCAGGTCCCTTCCAACTCTGACCATTCTATGATTCTATGAGAAGCAGCCCCAGCCATTGCAGAGGTCTTTCCCTGTTTTAAGCTATAAAAAATATATAAACTAACTCTTCCCCAGTAAAATTATTCTTAGCTTCTGTCATGAGAGTATGGTAGAATTCCGCTAAAACTTGTCTGATGGAGAGATAGTGTCTTCTGGAAAGTCCTGTGGGAAACTGCGAGGTGAAATCACCGTGGGTGATGGAGCGAGAGCAGCGCCGGTTCCCAGTGATGCTGGGAGAAACATCCCTGTAAGATATAGTGAATCTGCTTCCCAAACACTGCCTTCCTGCCCAAGGGTGGTTTTGGGGGGGATTTTCCTGCCTGTTGGGGGTTGAGGCTGGAGATCCCTCACGGGGAGGTGGGACTGTTCCTACTCACAAGGCGTCATCCCTCTTGGAACAGAGTGAAGCGTGACCAGGGTGAGGGTTAGAGCTGCACGATGGGGTGATGCTGGGGTTGTGCTGGCAACTGCTTGGACCATCGTAAACCAGATTAACCCCGTGCCTTACTGGGAGGGTATGTTGGACCTTCAGCCAGCCCTGGTGCTGGTAGGAATGATGGATCACTCAAGAGCTGCGAAGTCTGTGGGTTCCCCCTGTGCACCCACACGTGCTACCCTTTCCTTGAGCCGATCACTTCGAGATGTTTTTTTCCTGCTCAGTTGAGCCATCAGATGCAGAACTCCAGTTTTGCTGTTGCCTGTTTTCCTCCGAGACACCTCCTCACTGGGTGGCAGCTTGCGTGAAGCGTTCTCCTGCTCCTCTCCAAGCAGTGGTTAACTCTTAAAACCGAACGATGGTGCATTGTGAAACTTGCCACTGGGTTTTAATGGTGGCCGTGTGGTCTTGAGGCATATTTTGTGCTTATTTTTATTTTTTAGAGAGGCTGTGTGAAGGAAAGGAAGGGCAGATGGGTTTTATTTTCTCCAAGCTTTGGAAAAGTGGGTCTGGCAGATGTGACCAGGTAGGACCGGAGCTGCTGGTTCAGCGAAGCGTGGAATAAAATCTTAACGCTTGCACGGGCAGGACTTCAATCGCTGGGTACCAAAAGTTGTTTTAATGCTGCTTTGGGGAGGCAAGGCTTTTCCAGCACGTCTTTAGTTGGGTTGCTAATTACTGGCAGTGGGTAGATGGTATCAGTCGTGCCATTCAGTGTGTAGCTTTTGATCTCTCTGTCAGTTTGGTGAGGGTTTTTTTGGTTGTTTTTTTTTGTGTGGACTGTATAATTAAAATCGCACTCCAAATAATCCACCTCCCTCATCCTTGCCCTCTCTGTTTTTCCAGGAGGCGAAGGGCAGAGTGGAGATGGGCAGCAGACCGTGCAGCCATCGTCAGCCGCTGGAATTGGCTCCAAGCCCACGTCTCAGACCTGGAATACCGAATCCGGCAGCAAACGGACATTTACAAACAGATTAGAGCCAATAAGGTGAGGACTGGGAGGGCGTTGGGATTCGTGGGATTTTGCTGTCGGCCTCCCACCGGCTCTCCTTTCTGATGTAGTGGAGACTCTGGATGCAGAGTCTGGGACTTTTTACCCCCCTCCCTCCATTTCTCCAAAAGCAAATTGTACGGTTGTGACTAATTGTGATGCTATTTGGCATGGGCTGAGTGTAATTCTTCTCCAATACGGTAACACAAAGAGAGCAATACCTTATTTTAAAGTCAGTCTTTGGGTACTGAACAGAACTCTTACTTTTGCATGTGTGTTGCTGTTCCTTGTTATTCCAGCCTTTCTCTTTTTTTTTATTCCGAATATTTTCAAAAGAAACCTTCCCATTCTTTCTTTTTGGGAGTAGCTGAAGATGGGGATAAGGAACAATTTAACAAGAGATTTATTGGGGAAGGGAGGGGACTGTGGAGGAAGTAAACTTCAGATGCTATCACAACACAGGCTTAAAATTGAGTCTGTATCATAAGAAAAAAAAAATAGAGAAGCCTGGTTTTAGGTGCTGACCTTTCTCTGTGGAAGGAATTATATTTTTTTCAGGCTTGCTCTCAGATGGTGGGAGAACCGGGGAGAGCAGAGAAGAAGGGCTGAGGAAGGAGTTGTTATATCCAGAACTTGTTCAGGCATGAATGTCTAAATGTCAGGCCTCGGAGGGAGGAATGTCTGGAGTTTGTGGCAAGAAGGCTCAGGGTATTGCATCAACTTAGAGATTCTCAGGAATTCCGAGTCCTCCAAAGGCTTTTCCCAAGATGTGCAGTGCTCAGGGGGCGGTGGGGAGGGAGGCAGAGGTGGGTAGAAAGCCCAGGCTGGGGGAGGGAGATGGACTTTCAGGCAGCTGTGTAGAAAAACAGGCTCATTGAGGGAGCGAGGGCTGGAAACGCCGAGGCGGAAGAGCGTGGCTTGCTGAGAGGGGAATGTTACTGAGGTTGGAGCAAAAGGCTGCTGGGAGGCCGTCTCCGTGTCAAATTATGAAGCAGTTTTAGAATCATCTTCCTTCTGTCTTAAAAAAGCCCTCCATACAAGATGGTCTCTAAATATAAAATGCAAAATAGCTAAATGTTTGTATCCTAAAAGCCAAGCAATGGTAGAAAGGGGAAAACTCATCTAGTCAAGCGGAGGATTTGGTGACAGAGGGGTGGAATGGCCTGGGAGTGGCTACAAGCATCCCGTGCGTTTTTCTCAAAGGTTTTAGTCTCCAGGGCTGGAAGGAGAACGTCACGGTTTTGTGTCAAAGTTGAAAAGTCCAACTGAGGGTTGGGAAAACAGGATGTCATCCGATTTGATTTGTTCAAACAAAACCTCAGCTGCAATAGCCTGAAACACCAGTTTAAGATACAGAATGTCCCTTGGGGTGGCAGGAGGGTTGCTGTGTTGGGGATTTGACAGTGCCCATCCAGCCTGGGCATGGAAGGGGGTACCAAATATCCCGTATTTCTGATAGGAGACTGCTGCCCACCCAACAGTTGCTGTCCTTGAGCTCATAGATGCCTCATGAAATGTGTGCTGTCTTCATTGAAATAAAACTCAGAGTAAGATTCATAAAAGCAGCCTGGGACAAGTACAGGAAACTGGAGAAGTGAGTGCATGTTCCAGTAGTACAGGAGTCTTGCTGGAATGCATTTGGCTTCAAATTGTACAAGGACAACAAGTAAAGAATTTGGAGGCACCTTGTTTTTTCTGTCAGCATAACTTAACTCCGCTTATTTGGCCATAAGGAGGTTAAAATGCTGCAGGAATTCAAAGTCACTTTTCTATTTTCTTCTCTTTTTTTAGCCTAATTACCTTTATATCTTAAGTTTTACAGCCCAGTGTACTCTTCAGGAAAGATGCAGTGCTTTGTCAAATCGAAGCAAGAGAAGGGCCAGGCAGTCAAAAATAACCTTCTGTCGTGAAAGTGCACGGCTGCTGGGGTGTCTGAGCAGTAATTGTGGTTTCAGCCCATTTGGATCGGCTCCGTCAGAGCCTGGTGAGGAAGGGGAGGAAAACAACAACAAACCTGTCTTCAAAGTTAGTTGAAAAGCAGTGTTTTCTGGCACTGAAAAAGAGCAGACTGTTGTCCCTTTGGTTTTGGTGTTGGTTTTAAGGAGCATGTACAGTTAATTTAAGGGACTGCATGTCCGTGAAGGTAATAAGTTTTGTTTATTTCATAAATACGCTTTGTTGTTGGGCTTTTTTATTTTTTTAAGATGGGATTTTGGACAGTCCCCCACACATAGAATTTTTGCACCTCCCTGCACGGATGGGCAGCAGATGCTCTGTATTTGAAAAGGAACAAACAGCATTTTGCTTCTCTTTATTTTCTGTGTCTCTTACAAGTTTCACACTTAGAATAAGAGGTAAATGAAGACAAAGGGCTCCCACAGCAGCAGAGTTGGTTGGAATAAGGTGACCATAACTCCCTCAAGAGGGGCTTGTTTGGCCACAGACCTGGGTCCGACTTGTTCCCAGACCATCTGAGATGGGATCGCTCTGTTTTTGGAGGTTTCAGTGTGGTGTGGGGCAGCCTGGCCCACGGGGAGGGCTCTGCTCCGCTCGGAGCTGCTGAGTCAAGAGAAACCCCGTGATGGGAAGGGTGGGATGGGAGTTAGGAGGAGCCTCTCGCCGGAGGAATTTGCAGCTCTCAACACGAGTTTCCTGTCTCTGCAGTGGTATGTCGGGCTTAGGGCACAACAGGAGATGCTCCTGTCCCTCCATGGGGCTGCTGAGGACATTCAGTCTCCATCTGGAGAGGTTTAATGTGTGTCAGTCCTTTTCCTCGCTCATCAGTCCCTTGGAAGAAGCTGCTGACTGTTGCAGGACCATGAGACATCTGAACTCTGTGTTTGCATCTGTCTTTATCTGAGACCTGTGCGATTGACTTCTTATTAATACCATAATTAGGGATTAAAAATGGGAGTAAAGAACCAGCAAACTTGCCCATAGATATTGGAGGGGGCCTTCCTTTTTTGTTTTTGTTTTGGAGAACATTTTGGTGAGAAGCAAGTATTGTGTGACCTTGGGGATGATTCAGATGTGCTACTCCTTTCCCTTTCCTGACCGGGAGGTGGAAATTTGATGTTGCTCTTGTAATTCCCCTCCAAGCAATCGTGAATGGCGATGGGTTGCTTTCAGAGAGGGTTCTCTCAAGAGTAGAGGAAAAACACAGCAGTATTTAATTGAGTTTAGACTTCCAGCCTCTGTCATCCACTAAAACATCCTCCAGGGATGTCAGAAAACTCTAGAAAAATCGTCACCGTGTTTACTCTGGAAGTTGGCTACTTCCTCATTGCTGGTCAGAGGCCACCTACGGTTGTGTTTAGTTTATGAATTGCTTTTAAATAAAGTATCCCTGAACTATGGGCTACTGCTGTCTTTCTGGAAAGCCACCCATCTGTTGTATAGAAGATCATGTCACAGCATAAGGTGAGCCTTAGGAGTGACTTCCACAGCCACAGGCCACGGCATCGATCATGTATGGTGTGACTTTGTGGACCTTGAAGGAAGCCTGGTAGCTCTCTCCTCTATCCACATACCATGTCCAGGTTCTCCACCAGCTTCACTTTCTCGTGACACAATGTGCAACCTCCAGAATAGTTTTCAGATGACTGACCTGCCCGTTCTTACCCTGAGCAGCCCTTTCCATAGTTCCTTGTTTGACCAACTGCGAACTTGTCCTGGCTTGTCTTTGTCCTGGACTTTATTCATGGCCCGTAGGTTCCCCCAACTCTCTAATCCCTTGTACGTTTTAGCCTGCTTTGTTATAAAATAGCTCAGAATATGCATAAATGTAATTATTTGATTTTACTTTGTGTTGTTTAGAGTGAAAGCAGCCCTGCCTTCAGAGTAAGCTTCACGTAGAGTAAAACATAAATAGGACGACATATGTTAAGGCTGATAAAGCAACGCTGTGCCACTGCGCTTTGTCCCGCTAGCTTTATAGCAATGGTTTGTTTATCAGTGTTTTCCTTTCCTGATTGAATTTTGTGAATATCACTTCTTCGGGGGGAAAAAAAAAAAAAGAAAGAAAAAAAAATCTGCTCAGAGTAACAAGTTTGACTGTAGATTTTTTTGGCACCTGCTCAAAACTGCTTTGCTTTGGCTGCGGTGGCGAGTTCCACTTTGTACTCTAAACGCGGTCGTTTCCTGTGCTGTGCTACGGCAAAATGTTCTCTTTTTGGTTTTGCTGGCGTGCAGCTCGCTGAGCCTCCTCTCTCTGAGCCTCTTCTTTCTCTGAGCCTTCTCTCTCTCCAAGCCTCCTTTCTCTCTGAGCCTCTTCTCCCTCCGAGCCTCCTCCTTGAGCATCCTCTCTCTCTCAGCTTCTCTCCCTCCAAGCCGCCTCTGTCTCTGAGCCTCCTCTCTCTCAGCCTCCTCTCCCTCTGAGCCTTCTCTCCCTCTGATCCTCCTCTCTCTCCGAGCCTCCTCTCCCTCCAAGCCTCCTTTCTCTCTGAGCCTCCTCTCCATCTGAGCCTCTTCGTGTGCAGGAGGAGGAGAAGGGCTGGGAAATGGGATGACCGTGGAGGAGTTTCATCAGTTTTGCCCAAGAGGAAGCTGGCTGCCTGCTTGTTAAGGGGCTGAAGTCGTGTGATTTGGCTTCGGCCCCCATCCTTCCCCCCTCTCCCGAGTTCAGCGGGGATGGCAGGAAAATCCAGGCAGCGGGGGATTCGCTTTGGCATTGGCATCCGAGAAAGGCGGTGGGAAAGGCACGCCTCACTGTGCGGCGGGTGGAGTTTCTGGGGGATGATGGATGCGCAGTTTCCCTTGCTGAGACCGAAGGACCTGCGGTTAATTCCTCTTCCCTTCCCTCTTTTCCAGGGGCTGATAGTTCTTGGTGAAGCATCGCCCCCTGATCCTGCTGTAGATGACGCGTCCCGTCCCGTTAGCGCTGAAGTTAAGCTGGAGCCTGGGGCTGACCGGCTGGTAAGTGCCAGCAGCGGAACTGACTGGGTCCAGATAATTCACCGTGGTGGATTTTTGGGTAGAGAAGGCTCATCCTTTAAGCTTTGGTGGAGAAAGGTGCTCAAACCGCCTGTCTGCTGTGGGACCAGCCTCCTGGAGAAGGACCTCACATGGGAATTGCCGACCTGTTGGTCTGGGTAGCTTATCCCTTCCCAGGTTATTTCGGGGTTAATAAACAATAGGATTTAAACACCTTTTAGCACAGAGTTCCTGGGGGTACCTTTATAATATTCATTAGCATTTTGCAAAGCTTAAAAATCCTAACTAATCCTTTCCCTCTAGCAAAAAAAAAAGCACCTCTAACTGAGAGCAGCACAATTAGCAAAGGCTTCTAAAGATGTGGCTATTAATATCTGCCTGAGCGTTACCCCTTGGAAAGGGAACTGCTGATTTCAGTGAGATGCACTGGAAACTATACGCCGTGCCAGGTGTTTATTATTTAATGCAGAAATATAGGCCACAGACTGAAGGCTCGGTGGTGCTGCTCAGCCTGGCTGTGATTACTTTTGATCCTGCGGGATGGAGCGATGTATTAAAGCGGAGCATTTTGGAGAGGTGTAGTACTAGGAGAAGGGTGGTCCCTGCACGGTTCCAGCTCCTGCCACCGAGCTGCAGCGCTCCTGCTTTTCTGACCTAACACCGCTTTTTGGGGGGCAAACCCAGCCTCTCTGCAATGGGGGTACTCAAGCTTCATAGAGCAATGTTCACTGTGGTGGATACAGACAAAAAAACTCAACTAGAAACAACCATAAAATCATACTTGGAGTGTTTTCTCCTGTCGCTGGCAAGACTTTGTCAGAGTTTTCCTGGTACTGGATGATAATCTGAAATACCGTGAAATTTTTGATTAACACCGGGGTCCAAAGGGATTGTTACAAGTGATGGTGACCTCTCCTCGCTTGACACGAGGTCCTGCACTTGGGCCACACCAACCCCATGCATCACTATAGGCTCGGGGAAGTGTGGCTGGAGCTGTCTGGTACAACAGGACCTGGGGGTTCTGGTTGACGAGCGGCTGAATATGAGCCAGCGGTGTGTCCAGGTGGCCAAGAAAGCCAAGGGCATCCTGGCTTGTATGCGAAATGGTGTGACCAGCAGGAGCAGGGAGGTGGTTGTCCANCCTTTGTAGAGTGGGGCTGATGGTGGGACTCAGTGATCCCAAGGGTCTTTTCCAACCTGAATGATTCTGTGATTCTGTGACACTGGCTGGAATTGAAGGCTTTGGTTAGCTGAGCCCAAATCTCCGCTGTGCAGTTCGCTCCAACAGACGGGCTTTGTTGGTGACTGAAATAGTCGATGGTGCTTCAGATGGAAGCGGAGCCGCGCTGGAGGCTGGAGAGCCGGGATGGCAGGGGCTGCTCCGGACTGTGATTGAATCAGAGGCATTACGCAGTGTCTGGTTCTGAGCAGTGATGTCCATCTGTCGTGTGGTCCCTACCCCCCTTCCCCTTTTCATCTTTTAACCCCCAAACCACTTGGAGAATAATAAAGAAGTGCGGTGACAGCGTGCTCCTGTTCCCGTCGGAAATAACAGGCTCCTGCAGTGATGAATTGGCTGTTATTTGGGAGCTAATCTGTAAATAGCAGGCTGATAACGGAGATAAATGATCAAATTTAACAGTGATAGGAAGAATATTTTCTTCCCTATCTGTTTAAATCAAGCTGTTTATTTGACACGGGTATATTTTCAACCTAGAATCTGCAGATAGAAGGTCTGTCCCACCTGGCTTTGTCTAAAGATATTTTTCATACTCTGAGAAAATCATGGCATTGTCCTTTTTCAGATTGTCTTGGACTTCATCTCTGTATGTAGAGAACAGAAAACGTCTAGATTTCTGATTAATGGAAAAGAAAAAGCACTTGCTTGGCCAGTGCTGTCTAGTTTGACCACTCACAGCCATCTCGCTCTTGCCATGTTTATTCCAATTACTGCTTTATCCCTTTTCTCATCCCTTTCACTTGGGTATAAGCTCTTCAGGAGGAGACCTTTATCACTGCAACACTAGCGTGATGGAGGTCCCATCTCTCTTGCAGGTAACAGAGACACAAATAACAGACACTGACAGCAGCAAAGAACATCATTCTTGGTGTAAAGGAGGCGGCAGGTCCCTACTTGGCACCTTCTTGTGGCTACTCCTGCAGCCACACTTGCCATCTCAGAGGGTAACTCCTCCTGGAAAGGATTTTTTATTCCCCTTCGTAGAATCAGAGAATGGTTTGAGTAGGACAGGACCTTAAAAGCCCATCCAGTGCCACCCCCTGCCCTGGGCAGGGACACCTCCCACCAGACCGCGTTGCTCCAAGCCCCATCCAGCCTGGCCTTGAACCCCTCCAGGGATGGGGCAGCCACAGGTTCTCTGGGCAAACTGGGCCAGGGTCTCATCACCCTCAGGGCAAATAATTTCTTCCCCAGATCTTATCTCAATCTCCCCTCTTTCAGTGTCCAACCCTTCCCTCTCATCGTGTGTCTCCCCTCCCTCATCCCCACCTTTCCTGGAGCCCCTTTGGGGACTGGAAGGGGCTCAGAGGTCTCCCTGGAGCCTTCTCTTCTCCAGGCTGAACCCCCCCGAGCTCTGTCAGCCTGTCCTCCCAGCAGAGGGGCTCCAGCCGTTCCACGTGTTGTATCTGGTGGACACCCATCCCTGTGTGCCATCCTCTCCTCCACAGTAATGCTGGAGGTGTCAGCCTCCAAAACGCTGCCTCCAGGCACCCAGCTCCTACACCCTGCTGCCAGAGGGTTTGTGCTTAATTAGACTTGCTCATAAGGGTGGGGTGTTGAGTCAGAGCCTTGATCTGCTCCCAGCCAGAGTTTAGCCCAGAGACCATTCCTGTTGCGTTAGGACACTTACTGGGAGGGTGTCTCTTGGGCCTCACCTGGAGAGGTGCTTATCATTTTGGCATTCTTTGGGAGTGCTGTTTTTTTTTTGCCTCTTTTTTTTTTTTTTTAATTTCCGAAACTGACTGGGTCAGAGACAGATCTGTGGTGTGGAATAAGGGGAGGAGTTCATCCTGTTTCACCCCCAGCTCCTCTTTGGATCTCATCCCCTCATGAGTACCTCCCTTGACCAGCACGGATGCAGGATCCGTGTCCTTGGGCATTGGCTTGATACGTGGGATGTGGCTGATAATCCCTGGGAGGAACCGGTCCTATCATCAGGGGAGGAAAGGGCTTTGCCAAAAAAAGACCTGGGAATATCTGCTGGGAACTGGAATCTCAGTATGTGAATAAATATTTTTGCCTGAAGACAGGAATAACACGAAGCCCTGAAGGAATCTCTCAGCTGTTGATACTGGTTCACCGCTCGCCTTGACTCTCTAGCGAGGGGGGTGCACTTAATTTTTTTGATAGTAAATGAGAAAAGTTATTGGAGTGTCTTGGTAAGGCTTTACCCTGTGTTAGAGGTTTGTAACCAGTAATTGGTGAAGGTCTGAACCTGCCTGGGATGCATTTGGGTTTTTTTGGAATATAGGGGATGTTTCTGGCGCTGGATCATGATGCCCACCTGCCAGCACGCAGCTTCGTTACTGCTCTGAGAGCCCCTGCTCTTTAGTGAACCTTAAAACTCCAAAAGCTCCATTCAGGTCCACCTACAAGGAGGTGGGGTAAAGCTGCATCTTTGACCCCTCTAAGAGTCCTAGGGATCCTGAAGACCTTCCAGACCCCAGACAAACCCAAACTGTAGAGGAAAGCTCACTCTGGAGCATTGATGTGATCCTGGTATAATGAAGGCTCCTCTGGATCCCAGCTCAGCTGCCCAGCCTGCCCCAGAGGAGGCACTGCATTGGGAGGTATGTCCAGGAGGAGCTGGTGCAAAAACTTGGCCTCTGCTCTGAAGGCTGGATGTGGCAGTTCTTGCAGTCCTCATTCTCCCGTTCCTCATGGCAGAGCCTTGTAAGGATACACCCATCTCCAGTGTGATAAGGTGAGCCTGGGCTGGTTCTGATAAATAGTCTTTGGATTGACACTCTCCAGCTCACCCGCGGGAAGCAGAGGGGTCACCCTCTCCTCCCATCTTGATGACATAGCAAGCAGGAGACAGCTTTTGGAGAAGAGGTTCCTCCTTTAAGACCCTTTCTGGAGAAGAGAATAAATATTCTATTTCAAAAGAGCTTTATGAGTCATGCGTACCCGCCCTCCCGATCCGGGGGTGCCTCCGGCAGAGGTGTCATGTGAAGGCTCAGCCTTGCCAAGCCTTGAAAGCAGGGGGAAAACCTTCAGCTCCTGATTTCACCCCGCCGGGTGCTGCCTGGTGCTGCTGGAATGCTCCAGTGCCATCAGACCTGCGGAAAAACTTCTTTCCTGTGAAGAGGGCAGAGCCCTGGAATAGGCTGCCCAAAGAAGTGGTGGAGTCTCCTTCTCTGGAGACATTCAAACCCCCTGGACATGTTCCTGCCCAACCTGCTCTGGGTTGACCCTGTTCTGGCAGGGCTTGGAGCAGATGATCTCCAGGGGTTTCTTCCAACCCCTACAATTCTGTGATTCTGAGCCCAGCCTGTGGATCTGATCCTGGCTCTGCTCTCCCTCTCCAAGAAAAATGCCTTCTTTTTTAGTGGCAGAAGTGTAGAAAACCTAAGCAAAGTTCCTCAAACCAGGCAAGGGGCAGAAGTTGTCAGTGTTAGAAATTGTCCTTCCCCTCATGACTCCGGTCTCTGCTGCTTTGGAAACCATTCGTCCAGCTCCACCGTCGCCTGATTGTACTTGTTGGTTGGGTTTGGGGAGTGATTGCAGATGGAGATGTTAATTGATGCAGGACTGATGATTTGGGGAGGGAGTATGTGATGGGTGGGGGGGTGGTGGTGGCTGGTTGCACATCAGTGGAGATAAGTCAGAGCTTTTCTTTTGTCTTTCACTAGTATTTGAAGCGCACCATCGCCCGTGCGTGCCAGAGGGGGAAGCCCGAGCCAGAGAGACATGGGCAGGGAGTGTAGGAAGTGCTGCACGAAGGGAGAAATGAAGCTTAACCCTGGGCCCGGGGGGAGGAAGAGCACGGCTGAGGATGATGAGGATGGGGGTGATGAGGGCTGGGGTACAACCGTACTGGACCAGCCTGGCTCCTGCTGGGGTGGGGAGGAAGAATGTCACTGGGGGGAGGCACAGAGACGGTGTGTCCTCTGTGGGGTCTGAGGTGACAGCCCCTCCATGGGGTCTGTGGTGACAGGGTGACAGTCCCTCCGCTGTCCCCCTCCCCAGCAGGGTGGTAGGAGATGGGACACATCCAGCGCCGTGGCCACGCAGTAACTGCTGCTCACTGTAGGGCAAGGGGTTGGTGTTTCAGCCCTAAGGCAGAAGAGCTCTGTGCCTTCAACTTAGTTTTTGCTTCTTTTCTTCTGACAACAACAACAAAAAAGTGGGTTTTTTCCAGCTTTGTCTTTATCAGGCAGTTTTAGCTTTATAGACTTGCCCTGCCCTCACCCAGAACCCACAGCCTGTGTGCGTACTCGTTGAAAACACCTTTTAAAGCGCTGCTTGGACCGTGTTTGCACAGGTTCTTAGTTAAAATGCAAATTCAGTTTTGCAAGTCTGTTCTCCTCTCCCTCTCCTCCCTTTCTCCTCCGAAGGCAGGAGCCTGCAGCCCTCTGCCTCCGAGCACAGCATCGAGCTTCGGGAGGCGCCTGCGAGGTTTGTGGCTGGTTATGGACTTGTTTGCACCGTTGAGACAAAATGCTAAAATCTCCTTAAAAGAGCCTTTCGTGCTCCTTAGTGGTCCCTGAAGGGGAATGGAAATCTTTTGCTTCTTGCATTGAAAGTGCCCCCCTGTATGCATCCTCTCCCAGAGCTGCTCCCTAAGAAATCTGTAAGTCTCCGGTCTCGTTGTGACTCCTGACCCTTTGTTTTGAAGTTGGACTTGGAAACCCACGGCTATGGCAC
Source organism: Thinocorus orbignyianus (assembly GCA_013400375.1). NCBI lineage: Eukaryota > Metazoa > Chordata > Aves > Ciconiiformes > Thinocoridae > Thinocorus > Thinocorus orbignyianus. The sequence goes on along the minus strand of VXBW01002699.1, from coordinate 21,463 downwards.
AGAATCCTCAACTAGAAACTGGGAATGAGAAAGTGATACCTTATTTAAGAAGGTTTTTTTATTAACTTATGGTCTTTCTCATCCTTCCTTAGAGTTTTTCTGGACCCCAGCCACTAGAGAACTTGGGTATTTCTGCTGCAAATACTCCAGAATCCCATCCCGCCAAGCCCTGTGGAGCACCAAGACCCGTCAATGGAGTCATTAACACGTAAGTATATTACGGGAAGAGCTTGATTTTTCTTATTTTGACAAAATCCTAGTGAAAACCAACCTGTAGGGTGCTGGTGGGTTGTAACTGGGTTGGTAACAGTATAGAAATGGTCTCTTTTTGAAGAAGGCTTGGTAGTATATCATGCTTGGAAACGTTTTGGAGGAGATTGGTTGCTTGAGGTTTTCTGCTGCATTGTTTTCCTGAAAATGGCATTAAACTGAGCTGTGTTTACCGGAAGAAGCCTTGCAGGCAACTGTGCAGTGAGCCTGTTCAAAACTGGTTCTTTGTGGGTAGTTTTAATACTCTTGCAAATTGTACAGTTCAAAGGTACTGGCGGCCCACTTGAAATTATTTTGCAGAAGTATCTGTAAGCTCTGGCTCACTTTCCTGGAGATACTGAGGAACCCAAATCCCGTCGATTTGGGGAGTAAAACTTTCTAAATTCTTTGTTTCTCCAGGTTTTGTTGAGTTGAGTCTTTATAAGTGGATACATGAAAACAAGTGAGAGAAATTCTCCTTTGCTACAGGATGATTTTAGGGTTGAACCACTTGAAAACAGAATCATAGAATTGTCTGGGTTGGAAGGGACCTTTCAGATCATTGAGTCCAACCATCAACCTAACTGATAAAACCATCACTAACCCATGTCTCTAAGCACTGTGTTAACCTGGCTTTTAAATCCCTCCAGGGATGGTCCGTCAACCCTGGGCAGCTCATTCCAAGGCTTAACAACCCTTTCCGTGTCAAAGTTGTTCCTAATATCCAATCTGAACCTCCCCTGGAGCAACTTGAGACCATTTTCTCTGGTCCTGTCATTACTTCCTTGGGAGAAGAGGCCAACACCCACCTCTCTACACCCTCCTTTCAGGGAGCTGCAGAGGGCAAGGAGGTCTCCCCTCAGCCCCCTCTTCTCCAAACCAAACATGCCCACTTCCCTCAGCCTCTCCTAGTAGGACTTGTTCTCCAAACCCCTCACCAGCTTGGTGGCTCTCCTCTGGACACGCTCCAGTGCCTCAGTGTCCTTCTTGTAGTGAGGGGCCCAAAACTGGACACAGTGCTCGAGGTGAGACCTCACCAGTGCCCAGTACAGAAGCACCATCACTTCCCTTGAATTCTTGAACACATGGTGTTTCCAGGTTGTGTTGGTGCCTGGAGAAGCATTCCCAGCTCCATATGCTTGCTCAGCCCCTGGAGCGGGGAGGGAGCAGGCGTAGAAAGCACCCATCAACTCTCTCATTGCCGCGGCTGGAACGCTGCAGGGTGTCAGGGAACCCTTGATTTATACCCCTGGCCTTTGAGCTATGGAACCTTGGACCTCAGAGCTTTAATGTTCTGCATTTTTAGAAATGAAACGCTTGTAAAATATACATGAAAAGGTTTTGGGGTGCTGGGGTTTGGTAGGTGGCGTGGTAGGGCAGGGCTTCAGCATGTAGGCAAGGAACCCCTTTGGAGGTAAAACAGAAAGGTTAATGCTCACACCGCACCTTTCTGCTGTCACTGCTTAGAATGCAGAGCTGTAGTTCTTAAATATTAATCAGAATCAAGTTTACATCTAGGTTAACTATTTTTTTCTACAAAATTATACGTTCTCTGTCTTCTGCTCTCTGGCATTTAGACTCACGAGAATCTGTTGTATGGAGATACCCTGAACTGTAATTCTGGGGGAAGCTTGAGCTCCAGGATTAAAGCTGTTCAGGGCTTTTGGGTTTGCTCTGTGCCCGGCTTTACATGCTAGTTTTTGTTCAGAACTTCCAAAGGTATTTTGTCAAAGGTTCAGTGGTGGGAGAGAGTGGCAAGCGACCAGAGTAACAGCAAAAATTAGAGTTGCTTGAATGAAAGCTGTTGCCTCGTGACACTGCAACGCTTTAAACTCAGCTTAGAGCGTGAACCTGCCTGGTGCTGCTGGCGAACGTGGCTTGGTTGAATGAATTAACACTTAATCTTTCTTCTTTTTATTTTTTCCCTCTTCTGGGGCAGTCTTCAGCCTGGCCTGGCAGAACATGCTCAGGGAGATGGCCAGGAAACTGAGGAGCTCTTGCATAAAAAGCAACGACTCAACATGGTTTCTTCGTCTGCGGATGGAACGTGTGTAGCAGCTCGCACTCGTCCGGTCCTGAGCTGTAAGAAACGGCGGCTTGTTCGACCCAGCAGCATTATGCCCCTCTCCAAAAAGGTTCGTGTTGTTTGGATTTCATTGCAACATATATATATATCTATAAATTCCACACCAAAGAGCCTGGTGAGATAGTGCTGTGTTGGTCTGTTGTGCTTTTGCTCTTTGCCTGAAGAGGTCTCCCTGTCTTGGGAATGTTTGTGGTTGTTAAGAGGGAAAAACTAACTGGAGAGGAAGAGGAGGAGAGTGAGGCTTCAAAGGCTGTTGGAGAAATCAAGGAGGAAGGAAGGGGCAGTTTTTAATATGTTGGGAGACTTTCATTAGCTGTCACTGGGGAGGGGAGATGCTGAACCCAGATGTAGGGTTTATTTTCTAAAAGCAGCCTGAGGTGAACGTCAGGGTGGGAAATTCAACATGGCATGGTCTGAGCAGTCCAAAAAACCCTGGAAAACCAAGCATCAGGAAACCTTCACTCCCCACCCCAGAAATTAACACAGCCCTGGGAACTCACTGCTTCTTTCTTAACTAAAAACTAGGACTCTCTGAGCAAGCTGAGTGGGATGTCTTATAATCGGCCTGCTGAGGTGATGGTGTTTGCTTCCGCTGCTTAAATTTGGAAATCACTGAATGCCACCGTTCCTGGTTTTGTTTTCTTTCTAAGTTGATTTGTTTTATACTCCTCTCCCTCACGCAGAATTGAGTTCAGTGGAAATACAGTTTTACTGCCTGTGTGAGGAAAGGCTGTGCTTCATTCTTTTTAATTTCTCTTAGGAATGCCATAAACTGTCAGTGGGAGGATAGAAATTGGGGGGAATAAGGACCATTTTTGTGCATTCAGCTCTCATGATTGTGGAACCACAGATGGCAAAAATCCACTTACCTTTGAGTCAAAGTGTTTCCAAGTCAAACTTTATCACAAGGGTTTGGGGGTTTTCACTCTGAGGGTGCTGGAGTTTTAAAGAAAAACTCAAAAAGGGACATTTTTGTGACCAAAATAGCTTCTCGCTCAGCTGAGGTGGCTTTAACCGATTACTTGTTTGCAGTTTTATCTGGGGTGTTTCTGGTAGAGCTCTGCAGTGACTGCCTGCGAGGTCTTCGGTGACACTGACTTGTGCACTCAGTGTTTGAAGAAGTAACTGTTAATTCTGTGTTAGATCTTTACTGGAGTCATCAAACACATTTACTGATTTGAGATGGTTCGGAAGAACCCCATTCCACAGGGTGGAAAACGTGCCAGATCGCAGGGGATTTCTGTGTTATCAGAGAGAAAGCTGAGTGATGGCCAAGTCGTGGTCCAAAAATACCACATCCAGTTGACCACATACTCCCATCTACACAAAGTGGTTGTGGGTTATTGCCATCAGAAATTAGGAGCAGGAGAGTTCACTGTTTCCACAGAGATTGTCTAAATCTGTGCTCCCTGTGGTGCAACAAATGTTTAAGTTAGGAGATGTCCTGTAGGAAAGAAAAAGGGCTGTAAGGTTGAGTTGGAAACCCTGCACTGGGTTGGAAACAGGACTGGTCTGGAGGAAGAGGAGGGGAAGGGATCTCCTGCAGTTCCCCATGACCCAGAACAGGCTGCTTTATCCTTAGACCCTGCCAGACGGTTGTTCTGAACCTCCTTAGCCAAGCTGTTTGGGAGCTCAGCCAGACTTGTTCCTCAGGCAGCAAAAGCAAACAAACCAAACTTTCTAATAGAAGCTCCTTAGGCTGCCATTAAAGTCATTCCCAGTGGTCCCAGTCCTGGTGTGAACTGGTCAGCTCCCCGTGGAAGCCCATGGTCACTTTGGAAGCTCTCCCCAAAGTGTGGAAGTTGATGTGGTCATTCCTGATGTGGTCACCTCGAAACATACCAAGGGTCTTTCTGGCTTTGCCTGTAGGACGTTACTTTTTTGGATCTTGTGATTTTGTTGTTGTTGTTGTTCTCCTCCCCTTTTGCCCCAAACTGGGAGCATCCCTCCAGCTCTGATGTTGGCGATGCCGGGCGGACTGGCAGGATGACCTCAGGCACAGCCACCCTCTTCATAAACCCCGTGGGGCGTTAATTCTCCTTCGTGGTACAACAAATTCTCCTTCCTGCTGATTCACGCTCCTTTTCTCATCCATAACAACTGCCACATCCTCCGGGCACTTCCCTCTTCCTCTTCCTCACTGGTTGCTGAAGCATCTGCCTGTTGCGTTTGCCATCAGTGAATTACATTTTATTTATTTTTGATAATTTCCAGCTCTTTTTCTTCAGTTTCTTGCAGCCCTTTCCCAGTTCTAGTGTTATTTGCTGAGGCTTAAGGACACTATCTCTGCTGTCTTTCAAGTCATTCATGAAAATGTTTTGACTAATCCTAGATTTGGAACAGATTTCTGCGAGATCCAGTTTGATACATCCTTGAATTTTGAATTTTGATAGGGAATTATTGGTTACTTTCTCTGTGTGGGATTTACATCCAATTCTGCATCTGCCTGCAGTGGTTTCAATAGATGAAGTTTATGTATAAAGTCTGCAAGACTTTTGAATTGAGAGTCTGTCCTGGTTTAGGAACCAAGGTTGAAAAACCCCTTTTTTCACTCTTTCAAGATGTCCCTGTAAGTGGCAGCTCTTGGCACACAGCGATGGTTCTCTGACCCATCTCAACTCAAAAAGGCTTTTTTTTGCCTTTTTTCCCCCTCTCTGACAACTGAATTGTGCTGCCTCATGGTTTTTATAAATGAGGTTTCAACCCAGATAAAATTAAACTCTTTTAAGTCAAATTTAGTAGATGTTAAAGTGTCTGTGCTGGGGAGTAGCAGGTTTTCAGTTGTGTTGGTGCAAAGTGAAAGTGCCCTTTTAGGAGTCTGGACTTAATGAACAGCTTTTAGACAAGGGATGAAAAAAAAAACCCAAGCCCAAACAACCTTTAGGATGTTTTTTTTGTTTTCATGAGCTGTCGAGGTGTGAAGAGAGCCCTTAGATATGCTGATCTCTGTTATATTGACCCTCTTCTCCTCCCCCCCACCTTTCCCAGGTCCATCGTAACAGCCTGGCGCGATGTAGCTGTGACGTGAACCCCTCGTGTGCTCTCTGTGGCACCCGGAGCTCGACGACTCTGGAAATCCAGTATGACGCCCCTTTGCTGGAGCGTCTCTCCCAGCTGGACTCCTGTATCCATCCTGTCCTCTCATTCCCGGATGGTAAGCGCAGCCCACGCACGGGGGGACTTCTCAAAGGGGGTGCTGAGATGGGCTCCAAGGGAGATGCTTGGAGGTGGTCCAGAGCCTGCTCCTCCATCCTGGGCTTCCAGAGGAAGTGCCAGATCTGCTTGGGTTCGACCAAACTTGTTCCTCTGCAGATGTTTTTAGGAGTAGAGCGTTTACTGGAGCGGAAGGGTCTGGGAAAGCGTCGCATCTTTGCTGTGACCTGTGTTATGGGAACCTGAGCTGGAGCCTGGGAGTCTCTTCTGGGACCTGGATCTTAGGCTGGTGGCTTTGGTGTTAAAACCACTTGAGAAATGTTTGCTTGTGCCGAATTTAATCATCTGTATGAAATTATTTGTGGGTTGATTTAAGTGACAGGAAATTTTTTTGACCTTGTAAGGAATTGTGAATGATCTTGCACAGTTCAGAGGGTACAGAGAGGAGGGATGTTCCCGTGAAGACACTCGTTTCCCTGAGTTACGGTATCAGGGTTAATCATCATTAAGAGGAATAACTAACCACCCTTGACTGGGGGGGAAAACACAGATTTTGTGCTTAGGGACTTTTCCCAAGGGAAAAGAAGTAGTTTCCAGGGTCTTTCACTTCCTAAAGCTGCCAAATTAAACACAGGCCTGTTCTGATATCCCTCAGGATCTGAAGGGAGCTCCAGGAGAGCTGGAGAGGGACTCTTGGTCAGGAAGTCTAGTGATAGGACAAGGGGGAATGGTTTTAAATTGGAAGAGGGGAGATTTAGATGAGATATTAAGAACTTTGGTGCGAGGGTGGTGAGGCACTGGAACAGGTTGCCCGGAGGAGCCGTGGCTGCCCCATCCCTGGAGGGGTTCAAGGCCAGGCTGGATGGGGCTTGGAGCACCCTGGTGTGGTGGGAGGTGTCCCTGCCCAGGGCAGGGGGGTTGGAACTGGATGATCTTGAAGGTCCCTTCCAACTCTGACCATTCTAGGATTCTTTGAATCAAAACTACTGGCTTGCATGAGGTTGGTGTCCATCTTGTCATCTTCTTCCTCTCCTCACAAAATACAGGACCACAAATGATAGAAAAAGTGGCATTTTTATCAGGAGAGCCGGGCAGTAAATGGATCGTGGCAGTTCCTTCCCTGGGTGGGGGTGCCTGGGTGCTTGGGATATGAAATGCCACTGGTGTCACTGGGAGGAAGGTGTGTGTCTTGTGAGGATGCAGAACCCTTGGTCTGGGTTCAGATGCTGGGCTCACGGATGTCTCTGAGCCTAAATTCCAGCTTTGCACAGACTCTGCAGCAGCAAGAAATGCACAGAGTGTCTGAGAACAATTAATCTGGCATCCTTCACTGGCACTATATTTAAAACAACCTAAAATAGTAAATTGGTGCTATTTTTAAAAACTGAATCCCTCCGCACACACTCATTCCTCCACCTCCCCAAAAATAAGACACGTTAAGGAACGCAGAAGGGATTTGGTGCACTCGACTCCTGAAGCAGAAATGTATTTCCTGATTTCTCAGCATTTGTTAAACCTCCCCCTGAAGTGCTAAATCAAATATCCAGAGCAGTGAGAATACCTGTTGTGTCCCATCGCGGTGTGGCCACCGGGCAAATTATCTCATCCCACATTCCCTTTTCCTTTTTCCCTTGGGGTCAGCTGCAGCCAGCTCACCTGGGAAGTGATCCGATCTGGCTGCACGAGATGAAAAACTTTGGTTTTTAAAGATGCAAAGTGTAAAACTTAAAAAAAACCCTCTACAGAAGTACCCCTCTCTGCCATGGATTAACTTCGAATTTCGCTAGTGCTTGTCAGAGTTTTCCTAGGGTTGGGTTTTGGGGGTTTTTGGGGATGGGGGTACATTCTTTTATCCAAACATAGAGCCAGGTGGTGTGTTGAGGTGGGGAAATTCCTCTGCCTGACGTTGTCAGTCTGCATCGAGGCATCTCCCCGTCCCTGAGCATTAATCCGGGTTGCTGGCAGTGATCCTCCGGGGTTATTTTGGGTAGGGGGGGGGCTCACCTCCAGTCCCAGCTGGGTGGGCGGGCAGAGGCTGGGTGAAACCTTTCTGGAGGAGGTTGGAGGAGGATGCCGGAGCCTGCCCTTGGAGCTCTGAGCATGTGCTGGCTTTCGCTTTGAGCCCCGGCTCTCCGGGGCTCCGCCGGTGCCAGCAGCCGGGGATCTCCGCTGCAGTTTGCCAAGGGCAAAACCGCCAGGCACAGCGGGAGGGAAAAAAAAAGATCATTTATCCTTCTGGCAAGCGGGACACAGGCAGCCGTGGCTTTTAACCCCTTGTGTTTGCCTTTCCGAAGCGCTTTGTGCCCTTCCTTTCAGGGCTTTTTGGGTTTTGTTATTTTTCTTTTCTTCTTTTTGTTTTTATTTTCTGGTTCATCTGATTTCTCGCTGGGAATTTTCGGATGATGTAATAACCTTGGTGGGGAGGATGAGCGCCGGGGCTCCGTGCGGTTGCCATCTGCCGGTCCCCGGGAGGCCTGCACCGCTCGGCCGAGGGACCGGTGACGGTGACGGTGTCACTCGGCCACAGGGACCCTGGTGCCCCCGGTGTTGACAGCAGGACAGTGACAAGCCAGCAAATAACTCATTTTGTGCTGACAGCAGTTCGTCGGGCGTTTTTCCCCTTCGCTCTGACCTGTCTGCTCCTTCCACAGATGTGTGGAAAGAATTTCCAAGATGAAGCAAAAGATGAGTGAAGAGAAGAGGCTGTTTTCCCAAAGCCAGACCAGTTCAGCACTGGTGATCATAGAATCACAGAATGGTCAGAGTTGGAAGGGACCTTCAAGATCATCCAGTTTCAACCCCCCTGCCCTGGGCAGGGACACCTCCCACCACACCAGGGTGCTCCAAGCCCCATCCAGCCTGGCCTTGACCCCCTCCAGGGATGGGGCAGCCACAGCTTCTCTGGGCAACCTGTTCCAGTGCCTCACCACCCTCTCAGCAGAGAAGTTCTTCCCCAGATCTCATCTAAATATACCTTCTTCCAATTTAAAACCATTCCCCCTTGTCCTATCACTAGACTTCTTGACAAAGAGTCCCTCTCCAGACGATGGCATTGCAGCCTTACTGGTGACGTCCTTCAAGGACCAGCTTGGCCCCTCTCTCTGTCCTTTGGGATGTGTCCCCACAGCCCCAGGAGTGGTGGCTACGGAGCTGCCGTTGCCCCACAAGAGCCTGTCCTTGGCAAACGATGGGGCCAAACCAGAGCTGTAACCATTGAGGTACTCAAAATGCTTTTTCCTGAGAGTTGAGTTCACCCAATTAATTACAGCCCAGCTCTCTCCATCCCGTTTGCCTCCCATCTGCTGGGGTTTTCCAGTCCCTGGAATTGTTGAGGATCTTCTGGGGGGGTTCAGGTACCAGCCGTTGAGACTAATGACAGATCTTGAATCCCTTCCGCTTGCCCTCTGAGATTGTCTAGAGGCAATTTCTAAATCCCACGGCAGCTCCTAATTACTGCCACGTCCCCTCTGCAGGGTGAGGAGCTTTATTCCTCCTGCGGGACCTGGAGAGGTTCATCTCTGATGGTCCATACTGGGGGAGGAGAGCAGATGGGGACACATCACACCCCCAGTACCGGTGTGTAACGATCTTGTGGATGCAGCTGGAGGAGATAAATTCATGTCTCAGTAGTTTTCCTCTTAACCCTAAAAGTTTTAAAGCTTTCCTGAACTAGATTTTTGGCCCTCAGGCATTTAAAAGAGAGCTGGGTCTTGGAAGAGACGTAGGTATTTGGTGATCAAATCTGAAGTTTGAAGCTGAGTGTGAAAATAAAGCTTATTTGTGGGATTCCTGAGGGTGGAGTCGTCTGCTACTCCAATTAATGGTTTTTATAGTTTACCTTGGCCTGTGTGCACAAGAAATACACAATCATCTCATTAGTGGTCAGTCTTTGGGCTGAGGTCAGGAGTGCACGTCTCTGTGGGATCAGGAAGAAACGAAGCTCGAGGATACTGAGGGGCCTGGAGCATCTCTCTGAGGAGGAAAGGTTTGAGGGACTTGGGGCTTTTTAATCTAGAGAAGAGAAGGCTGAGGGGGGAGCTGATAAATGCCTGTAAATACTTCAAGGGTGGGTGTCAGGAGGATGGGGCCAGGCTTTTTCTAGTGGTGCCCACTGAGAGGACAAGAGGAAAGGGGCACAAACTTGTAGATGAGGAGTTCTAGCTCAACATAAGGAGGAACTTGTTCCCTCTGAGGGTGAGAGAGCCCTGGCAGAGGCTGCCCACAGAGGTGGGGGGAGTCTCCGTCTCTGGAAACATTCAAACCCTGCCTGGACATGTCCCTGTGGGACTTGCTGTAGGAGGACCTTCTCTGGCAGGGGGTTGGACTAGATGATCTCCAGAGGTCCCTTCCAACCCCATAGCATCTGTGATTCTGTGAATGTGAGCAAAAGCAGCACCTGCTGAATTTCAGAGCAGTACAGCACACGTGAGACAGCAGCATTGAGCAGGGATGGGTACTCTGCATCACCACAGAAACCCAAGGCCCAAAATGCCTCCGTTACCCGGCTAATTACCGGGAGTTTGCCTGCTCAGAGGTGGCTGAGACCCGGCCGTGCCTGGGGAGCTCCTGCTTGAGGCGTGTGCTCGCTTACGCAGCTTCCCTTAGATGACTGAGGTGCCACATCAGGCAGATTAACGTCATACTGTACTTGCTTGGCTTTTGGCTTGACCTGAAATCGAGGATTTGAGCTGTATTTCTCTCTTCCAGCCCATCCCTCTGTAGATTTGATGTGCTGAGATTGCTCGAATTCTTGGAAGTCAGATCTGAGATAGCAGAGTCGAGCGTGGCAGTACATGAGATACCTTCAGTGATGAAGACACAGGGTATTTCTAACAAAAGCTTCGTTCTCCTGCCAGGATTTGCTTGGGCTGTGAATCCTGTAGGAATGTCCTTCTCTCAAAGAGCTTCAGATGAGAAGTGTTGGGTCCTGACGCTCCAGGTCCTCCCTGAGGGCGAGGAAGGCGTTAGGTTTTATAGTCCCTCAATGCCGGGATGTTTGTTGAGGGCTGTTCTTACTGGGGGGAACTGGGAAGAGGATCACAACACCACCACATTCTGGGGCATAATTTCCTTAATTTGACCGCTGTTTTTCATCTGTCCCTCTGCAGATGTGCCGACGAGCCTGCACTTCCAGAGCATGTTGAAATCTCAGTGGCAGAACAAACCCTACGAGAAAATCAAACCTCCCAAAAAGCTCTCGCTCAAGCACAGGGCCCCCCTGCCGACCAGCAGCCTGTCCGACCCTGCTCGCAAGGACCGCCACAAGCTGGTGAATTCCTTCTTCACCGCAGCCAGTAAGTGTCCCCCCTGCCAGAAACCCTGCCCTGATTTGTACCTGACAGCTGAGGAATCTGGGAGCAGAGAGGAGAAAGAGGAGGAGAAGGAGGAAAAGGAGAAGGAGGAGGAGGAGGATGCCCTTCAAATTCAGCTTTGGGAGATAAGGCCACGGCACCACAGGCCAGGGCTGAAGGTGAAGGGTGTGTAGGGCGTAAAATTCAGGCTGGTCTCAGCTGGTAGGGACCTCTTTTCAGGCAGCCCGAGGTCGTTGCTCGGGCTGGCACGGGTGGTGCTGCAGCTCGTTCTGCTCTGAGCACATCCCTCCTGTTGAGCCCCGACCTGTCTGGATTTATGGAGCAGCTAAACTCTGCCCGAGCCTCCTGCGCCACCAGAAAGAGAGGTGAAAACTGGCCATTTCATGGCTCTTTCTCTGTTCCCCTCCTCAGAGCGCTCACAGCAAAAAACCCAAGCAGACAAGGCACACAGGCCGCCTTTAGACGATTTTACGGCCGTGTCCAAGGCCGAGAGAGCGCCAGAGCGCTCGCTTGTCCAGCCTCCTGCCTGTGACAAAAAGCGGTTGCGAGACAGCTCGTCTGAGAGGAGTGAAGGTAGGCTCCCACGGCCAGGTCTCTCGGGGGGAGCTTGGGCTTCGCTGCGCATCCAGCCTCTCTCCCCCTTTGGAGAAGGGGGAAAAACACGCTGTGCTTCTGGGCCTTGGCGCAGCCTCGTGTGCTCTAAAACCGCTTCTCCCCCCCAGGGCCTCTCAGGCTGGCAGTTCTCCATCAGAAGGTGCTTCTCTTTTCCATGCAAAGTTCCTCCTGGGCACTGGCCGTTTCTGGTGCACATGGTCCTTTTCTGTCCACCGCCTCGCCACCACCACCACCACCACCCCCGTGGTTCGTTTGGCTAACGATGGTCTTCCTTTTCCCCCGCCCTTCCCTGTGTAGTGTTGAAGCATCACGCGGACGTCGGTGGCCCGAGCTACTTGTCAGCAGCTGCGACCCCCACCCCTCACAGCCCCATAGCGCGGCAGCTGTCCACCTCCTCGGAAGGCTCCGCTCCCGCCGGCACAAGTTCACAGGGCACCTCCAGCGCGGCCGTAAGTATCTCCTTGCCTTCCTGGAGAGGTTTCTGAGCTCAGCTTCACCACGAGGTCCCAGCTTTCGAGCAGTTCAAGCGTCTCTTAAGACATGAGAGCACCCAGAATTTCTCTTACCGTGCTAGACCCGTTGGTTCAACTGGTGGTTGACCCTCTTTTTCCACACTGGTTTTTGGATCTGCTGGGGTTCCTGGGTTGACATTGGCTGTGCAGAAAGTCACCCAGGTGTATTTGGTGTCATCATTAGAGAGGTTGTTGCTGGTCTCTTCTCGCAGGTAATTAGTGATAGAACAAGAGGGAATGGCTTCGAGCTCCAACAGGGTAGGTTTAGACTGAACATCAGGAAAGAATTTTTCACAGAAAGAGTGGTTGGGCATTGAAATACGCTGGGAGGTAGTTGAGTCCCCATCCCTGGATGTGTTTAAGAGTTGTTGAGATGTGGTGTTGGGGGATATGGTGTAGGGGAGAACTTTGTAGAGTAGGGTAGATAGGTTGGACTCGACAATCCCAAGGGTCTTTTCCAACCTAGATGATTCTGTGATGTCGGTGACTGCTGGTTCCTGCTCTCAGTGGTCCCTTGGTGTTGCTCTGTGTCTGGGTTTTGGTTTCTGAAGTTGTCTGGTGATGCCAGGAGGAGAAGCAGAAGAGCTGAGGACCAGCAGTGTGCTGCTGCTGGTAGTGGTGCTTCCACTGGGATGACTTTAGCTTTGTGGCCTTGGTGGCACTGGGCTGTAGATGGGGTTGGGGCTGAGTTGCAGGGCAGCAGTGGTTGGGATCTTAATGTTCACCAACACACAAGCTTCAGCAGTTTTTAACTCATTTTGAGACAGGCTCAACCTCCTCAAATGCTAAAGGATGACAGGATTTAGGACTTTGTGGAGCTGTGTCTAAAAGCTGTCAGTGAGCAGGGCCATCACTCCCTTCTGCTGTGCTTTGGGACAGATGGTGACACAGCTCCTCTCCAGACACCATCCGTCCTCCCAGCACCTGAGCCCCAACAGCAGAAACCCTCCTTTAGAGGATTGGATTGAACCCTCAAGTGTCCCTCGTGAAGGACCTGGCCCCTGTCTGACCACCCCAGTCACATCTGAAGCTGGATGTGACTGAGGGATGCCAGAGCAGAGTTCCTCAAACCCTGATGGTGAAACCAGGGTGGTTGTAGAGGCAGAGCTGGTGGCACCTCTTCCAGCTCAGCCTCCTGTGTCCTTGTCCTTGCTCTGAGCTTGTTGCTCTGGAGCCGCTGGTTCCCGGGTAGGGTTCCGTCACTATGGAATTTGCCGTTGTGTCATCAGCTGTGACATCAGTGAGGCCACCACAGGGTGTCTAAAGAGCGTGACAAGCAGTGGTAGTTTGGCTTGAACATGCTAGGTGTTTTGGAGAAGAGGATGGCTCTTCTCAGCAGCTCTGGCATGTCAAGATGACATTTCCTTGTGCATCACACACACTTCTTGCTCTTCTCTTGCTGCTTTTTCTGCTCATCTGTCCCAAGCTTGCTCAGAAGAGCAAGATGAAGTGTCTTCCCTTCACCATTCGAGTCCTCCCCTGGGGTTTCCCAGGGTCTAGTCTCTGGGCTCAAAGGTCCAAGTCCTCAGTTCAAGCCTCCCAGCCTGGCGCAGGTTTGTGTGTACCCCCTAACCACCGGCTCAGACCTCACTGGTGATGGTGACCCCTTGGAATGTCCCTGCTGCCGTGGCGATAGTTACCCACCCAACTCTGTCCTCACCCGGCATCACAGGAGTCCTGGGCTCTGCCCCTGGCACGTGGGTTTCCACGTCTTGTGACACTCCCAAGTGACGGGAAGCGAAGGAGGGGGAGAACATGGTAAATGGCAGGTGACTCCATGTCCCTGTACCAGCGGTGCTGCTCTCGCAGGTTTGGGGGAGGTTTTTGGGGAGACAGATGGTAGGAGAGCACCCAGCGTTCAGCCAGGTTTAAATAGATTCGTGTGGAGCTTATTTCTGTCTTAGAAAATCTATTTTGGTCAAAAGCACGACGCAGAGGGAAGGCATTAGGCTCTTGGTACAGCTGTCAGAACCTGAGGTGAACTCCTGTGCCACTGTGTCACCTCCCTCCTTTGTCACAGTGTCACCTCTGACAGGTCCAGAGTCCCTCAGGGTCACGGGCAGGGGGGCTGTTGCCAAGCAGGATGGTTCTTCCCTCTTTCCCGATGGTCTCGCTGCTTTCTTTATGTTGGCGGCTGGGAATTGGGTTTTATGGGAGACTTTTCTTCTCCCTGGGTCAGTTCATCAGCCGCATAAACTGACCTCCTGCTCTGCCTGGCTGCTGGCCTGTGGAGATGGTGGCCAGAGCTCAGCAGCCCTTGTCACCCTGTTTCAGTGCCCGCGGGACCACCGCAGCCCCTGCCCTTGTTTGTACCCTCCCTGCTCAGGGGCTGGGACTGGGGAGAGGACTTCCAGCAGGCAGTAGGAGAACTCTGGTATGATGCGAATTGCTGTTGGTTCTGGAGTCTCCATAGCTCCTACAGTGCCATTTTGTATGAGGCCACCTCCTTGTCCTGTCGGTGACAAAACCTACAGCCCTTTCTCACTTGCTTCTCATCTTCATGTTCCAGCAGCCGAGGAGGAGGAGAGGCGAAAGCTCGTTTGATATCAACAACATCGTCATCCCGATGTCCGTCGCTGCGACGACTCGTGTGGAGAAGCTGCAGTACAAGGAGATCCTCACACCCAGGTACCTGCCTCGTCCCTGGCTCCAGTGGGACTGTCACATCCCGGGCTTCTCCCTCAGAAGCTCAGGGCTTTGACCTGATGCTGGTGAGGCAAAAGGGCTTTCTTCTTCCTTGAAAGGAGGAGGAAGTTTGGAAAACATTGATGGACATTTTTTGAGTTAGGGGATATGTTGCCTGAGTGTCCCTGGTGTGTGAAAGCCGGGTCTCTCTGCAATCTAAGGTCACCCTGGGTGTCCCCTGTCCTGCTGCAAAGCTGCTGAGCGTGTTGAGCCAAAGGACCTGGTGGTTTCCCAGCTCTGCACGTGTCCAGGATGGGTAGATGCTGTCACCTTGGGTGGCAGGAGCCAGGAGAAGCTCTCCAGTCCCAGGACTGTGTAGGAACCAGGTTTCTCTGCTCGAGCTGAGCACAAGGAGCTGAGCTGTTGGCCCGTGGATGTTCTTGGATCAACACTGTGGATGAGCTCAGTCACTGGTTTTCTCACCTGGGTGGGAGTGTGCCACCACGCTGCAGCACCGGTGCAGCTTCTTCATCCAAACCATCCAGTTCCCAATCCTCCCTTTCCCTCACGGTTCTCCAGGTCTCTTTCCCAGCTCTACATCTTTCTTCCTCCTGGTCTTGCCCCGCTCTTCTTCAGGGAGCAGGGCAGGGTGGGAGCCTGTTGTTGAAGCAGAGGAAGAGGAGGAAACGCTGCAGCATCAGCTTTGCTTCCTCTGCCCTTGGCAGTCTCTGGTCGTGCTCTCAGACCAGCGCCAGGAGTTGGGCAGGGGGGCAGAAAGGAAGGGAGGACACTGGTGACCTCCTGCGTTCCTCACCCTCCCAGCTTGGGGGTGTCTCCTGCCTGTCCCCCAGGACCCAGAGCAGAAGGATGTGCTCAGAGTGGGGCAGGCCAAGAGGGGAGGGGGAAAAAAACATGGTCTGCCAGCGCAGGAGGGATTTTGGTGGCCAAACGTGGCCACTTGGCTTAAAACTGAGCCTGGATGTGTTGCTGGTTGTGGCCGGGTTGTGGTTTTAATCCCCCCAAATACCTGGTGGTTGCGGGGGCGGCTGGCGGTGCCTGGGGCTGACTGTTCTCCCACGTTGTGTGTTGCAGCTGGCGGGAGGTGGATATCAGCGCCCTGAAAGCCAGCCCTGATGAAGACAACGAGGAGGTAGGAAGGGGTTTGGTTTGGAATTAACGTGGGATGGTGTTGGGAACGACTGAGCAGCGTCCGTGGAGGAGCTGGAAGGGAGTGGACATGGGGAGCTCAGCGGGGAGGTGTGGAGTCTCTTTGGTTTTTGCCAGAAAACACACAATTGGCCTCACAGAATCCAGCCTGGGGTTGGTTCCCTGTCAGGACAGGTGTGATAAGGCAAAAATTGGATTCCCTGGCGGGTGCAGCTGAATCTGAGTGTTGTTGCCATCAGGAGAACTCTCTGGGCAGCGATGTTTTTATGGAATAGTCTAATCAAGAAATCAGGAGCAGTCACACTGCTGGAGTTACTATTTTAGCGAAATTGATAATGATNGTCCCTTCCAACTCTGACCATTCTGTGATTCTCTCACGTAAATGTTTATTTAAGTTCTTGCTGTAGCTGATGCTGGAAGAAACCCCCAGGGGGTGGGTGTTCAATACACACCAGCTCTGCCCAAGCCCCGTGCCCTTCCTTTCCCAGATCGAGGACTTGTCTGATTCGGCCTTCACTGCTCGGCACGGCAAGTGTGAGGAGATGGAGCGAGCCCGGTGGCTCTGGAGCACGAGTGTGCCCCCACAGCGGCGGGGCAGCAGGTACGTCGGGAAAACTTGGGATGGTGGAAAACTTGGAGAAACCAAGTTGGAAGCGTCTGATTTTGTGGGGTGGCTTCTCGTCGCGGTGTTGACTCAGCTCTCACAGCGCAAGGAGATGTGTGGGACACGGAATCCCAGGAGAGCAGCAGCAGCTGCGACACTGTCTTGGGGCGGTGGAGGAGATGGGACAAAGATGAGCCTGGATGAGTTTGACCCCTGGGCTGTGGCATCTCCTGCTTGTGGGTGCCCCAAATCCCCGTGTTCCCCATCCCAGGGCTGTTCCCAAAGAGGGGGTGGCAGATAGGACTGTGGGGTGACATCAGGTGGCAAGTAGCCTGAACCCCTGTGTCACTGGGAGGGGACTGGAACCTGGCTCTGAAACCTGTTCCTCCCTCAGGTCTTACAGATCGACAGACGGACGGACGACCCCCCAGCTGGGGAACCCCTCGACTCCCCAACCGGCATCCCCGGATGTGGGCAGCTGCCATTCCCACTCGGAGCTGACCCACACCCACTCACCGCGCAGCCCCATCAGCCCCGAACTGCTCTCTGCCCCCCTCACCCCCCTCTCCCGGGACTCCATGCGGCTCCTCTCCAGCGAGGACACCCGTTGCTCCACACCCGAAGCCGGCCTCGATGAGCAGGTGGGTGGTGGCTCCCGTCGTGGCCGAGGGTTCTGGCTTTGTCCCCAGGGGCTGCCTGTCCCTGTGTCACTGCAGGGGCTGCTGCGGGGAAAGGAGCATGGGAACCCTTTGGAGCGGGGCCAGAGGAGGCCACGGAGATGCTGGGAGGGCTGGAGCCCCTCTGCTGGTAGGACAGACTGGGAGAGCTGGAGGAGGTTCAACCTGGAGAAGAGAAAGCTCCGGTGAGACCTTAGAGCCCTTTCCAGTCCCTAAAGGGGCTCCGGGAAAGCTGGGGAGGGACTCCTGATCAGGGAGGGGACCAAAGAATGAAAGGGAGTGGCTTTGAACTGGAAGGTGTATTTAGATGAGATCTGGGGAAGGAATTCTTTGCTGTGAGGGTGGTGAGGCACTGGAAGAGGTTGCCCAGAGAAGCTGTGGCTGCCCCATCCCTGGAGGGGTTCAAGGCCAGGCTGGATGGGGCTTGGAGCAACCTGGTGTGGTGGGAGGTGTCCCTGCCCAGGGCAGCGGGGTTGGAACTGGATGATCATGAAGGTCCCTTCCAACTCTGACCATCCTGTGATTCTCTAAATGTGATGCTCAAAGGGCTGGTTGATCCCTGTCACTGGGGGGGAGGCAGCTCTGAATTCTGTGTGTGGTTCCCTCCAGCCGCTGGGCTGGGCAGAGCGTGTTCCCGTTGGGATCAGTAGCAGGATGCTTTTCCAGCAGTTGGTTTGGAGGCTGCTGCATCCTCACCCTGTCTGCTGGAGCTCTCCCTGTTTCCCTGCCCTTCTAACGAGTGGGGCCGGAGCGTGTGGAGCAGAAGAGCTTTTATTCCCCGGAGGCTTTTCCATAACCCGGTTGTCTCTCCCCTTCAAGGCCGTGCAGCCCTGGGAGCGACGCACCTTCCCGCTCTCCTACGATCCCAGGACGGAGTGCGAGGACCCACCTGACCCCCAGGACCGGTCGTCGCGCTGCACCCGCCGCACCTCGGGCAGCAAATCCTGCCGGGAGAGCGACGGCGCCGCCTCCTCTCTGCCCAGCCTGGCCAGCCTCAAGAGCCGACCCCCCCTGGCGACACCCTCCTCTTCCTCCTCCTCCTCCTCCTCTTCCTCTTCCTCCTCTTCCTCCTCCTCCTCCTCTTCCTCCGCAGCAGTTCAGCGGCCAGCGCACAGATAGAGACATACGGGAAGACCTGAGCAAAACCAACACACAGAACTAACTCTTGGCATTAAAGCTTCCAAAATCTGCGTTTGATATTCAAACATCCTGCCGGGAATTTTCACAGTTTTTAGTGAATTTAAGGAGTTTAGAAACTGTTTTTTTGTTTTGTTTTGTTTTCTTTTATTTTCTTTTTTTGTTTCTTTTTTTGTTTCTTTTT